>MU224061.1:5717616-5736439 GCA_018584345.1 Thuja plicata
GCCTAGGACCCGGAGATTCATTCCAGCCATAGTTTACCCACAAACTTGGAATGTTTCCATGTTTCTCCAAAAGGTTAAGTTCCTGCAAACTTAACAGGGTGCAATTTTGGTAGATAACACTAAAATATTTCCCTTGATGGATAAAGCACTGATCATAAATTAGTACATCCTTTGTTGATACATGTTTGACTGGGTTTGGCTATATTCTACAAAAAATTAAATCAAAACCATTTCCAAGTTCTTTCATTTTTTGTGGTTGTTGGTTGTGTGCCCTGCATGGTAATGGAGAGTCAATGAATAAGAGGTTAACATTTAGTACTTTCTTACCATTTTGTTGTTTAAATATAGAGTTGTGAAGAGTTTAATATCTATCTAGATTAGGTGTACCCACCCTAGTTTTGCAAAGCCAGAAGTGCAGAGGGCAGGCTTGTCCCTATAGTTCATCCAGTTGCCTTGAAGATCTTCCCATGTTTGGAGCTAACCACTCTTAAAATCAATCTCAAGGTATATTGGTAGCTTTCAAAGCACAAACATTTTTAAACACCAACAAAATGGTGACTCTAATGGGGAGGAGCTATTAAAAGATGTTAATTCATCCTAGAGACTCTGGTATGAATAAGTAAAATCAAATTGTAGTTGATTTTACCCAGTATAAGAAGCTATAGAGTCATATTCTACAAATAAATATTCCCCATACTTATAAAGTGAATCAAGTTTGTTTTGTCTATCACTGCAATATTGTCTGAAAATCCAAAGTTCCTAGAAGATAACATATATATCTCACAAGTGGTGAGTGGTGACTCTAAGTTCTGTGATTGTACTAGTGTGCATGTTTGGAGAAAGACTAATCAGAAAGGTGGATTTGCAGTGGATATGAAGTAGATGTTTGGGCTCTTGTGACTGAGAGTATAGTCAAAAGAGGAATCTATATGAGACCCTATTAGGGGTGTGTTGTGAGCTTAATGGATTTAAAGAAGGTCAGAATGGAGTGAAGAGATCTCTACTAATTCCAACTTTTCCTCTGTGAAGATGTGGCGATTCTACCAAAGTTTTGAAAGGTGATTTGGAGGTGACTTTAGATCTATATTTTTGAAGCTGCTAAAACACATCCAAGTATTTTATTTTCAAAGTCATAAAATGTTTCCTTGTTAGGTGGTTTAAGAACTAAGAGAAGGAACAAGGTGTGGATAGATGTTTGCATGCTTCAATGTTATAATTGCAATTTGCAAAATCAAGTGGAAGTATGTTATTATTTTGAAGAAAATGATTACATAAGTCAGATATGATGTCACAAGGGGTGCAGCCCATAATGAACTTTCATAGAAATTTTTCAATGGAAAGATATCTGTCATTATGTTTTGATGGAATTTATGGTTTCTCAAATGAAATTCCTACTAAAATTAGGAAACATTTACAAATGTTTAAGGGGACACAATCAGATTCATCATGTAAGCATTTACATGATTTTACTGATCTGATGGGTGATTATGAGATCCACCATGGGGATGTTATCATGAAGTTGTTTGTTCAGACTTTGAAGGAAGATGCCAGAGATTGGTTTTATTTCTTACCAATAGACTCTATTTATTCATGGGAAGATTTGATTTCAGCTTTCATGGAGTAGTTTTCTGAAAGAGTAAATGCAAATGATGCGTTGAATAAATTGATGGAGATTGAGATTGAAGAAGATGAATTAGTTACATTATTTAATATCAGATTTACAAAAAAAACTAAATAATATTCCAAGAAGTTATAGACCCAATGAAAAATTATGTCTTGTGATTTATTTGGGTGCCTTTGGTAAAAAGATGGGCTTCTTATTAATAAATAAAGATACTAAGACTTTACATTAGGCTTTTGTGATAGCAATAAACATTGAAAATAATTTAAAGTATGGAATTATCAAGGGTTTTCTATCTGATGATGTTTTCTGCCACAATAGATCAAATGAAGTAGACAGGTGTGGATCAAGAAGTGATAATCAATGTCAAGATGTTTCTATCATTGCTGATCTTACTAACCATGTTTTAATGATTCAAAACAAACACTACAACATTTGGGATCAAATTTTGACGCAAATTTGTGATGACACTCCCATTTGTGTGTGATTTTTGTGTTTTTTTTCCAAGTGCCTCCAATGTTGTCGTAATAGCGATGGTACCATCATGATTTCAACACCCACATAATTATAAACAAAAAAATAAAAGAAAAACAAAGGCTCATTTTAAATTTTCATGATCACATACTATCATCCACGATGAAGGTGCTAACTATGGAAGATTGGAATCTTGGTATATGTCAGCCATGACTTGAGGTTGGCAATTGAGATTTATATTATCCAGCCTATCAGACACTCAACATGGGTTTCAAATTTGGTACTAGTAAGAAAAAAGAATGGTGACATCAGATTATGTGTGGATTTCAGAAATTTGAATATTGCCTCACTAAAAGATAATTACTCTTTACCCAACATGGAGGCAATGTTACATAAAGTGTCTAGTTGTGAGTTGCTATCAATGATGGATGGTTTCTTAGGCTACAACCAAGTTTTAGTGAAGGAATCAGAGCAGTACAAGACTGCATTTACCACTCCTTAGGGAAGTTATGTCTATATCAAAATGCCATTTGGATTGATAAATGTAGGAGAAACTTTTTAGAGGGCCATGGATGTTGCTTTTAAGGAATTTATTGACTTATTCATGGTCATTTATCAAGATGATTTAACTGCATACTCTAAGAAAGTTGAGGATCATTGTGAACACCTGGGTAAAATTTTCAACAAAGCTTTAGAATATGGTGTTTCATTAAATCCTAAGAAATATCACATTGCAGTACATAAGGGAAAGTTGTTGGGACACATAGCATCTAAAGATGGACTAAGAATAGACCCTGAAAGAATAGAAGAAATCCAAAATTTCATTGCTCCAAAAAACTTAAAGGGAGTTCAATCTTTCTTACGAAAGATTAATTTTGTCAGAAGATTTATAGCAAACTTTGCAGAAATTGTCAAACCTATCATAAAGTTGCTAAAAAAAGATCCAAAATTTAATTGGAATGAAGAAGCTCAAATGACATTTGAAAGAATAAAGAAGGCAGTGCAAGAGGCTCCTATTCTAAAATACCTGATTATAGTAAGACCTTTTCTTTGTTTTCATTTGCATCTTATCACACAATTTATGTTGTTTTACTACAAAAAGATGAAGAAGGATTTGAACATCCAATAGCCTTTTATAGTAAATCTCTCCATGCTGCAGAGCTAAATTATGAAATGATGGAGAAGCAGGCATATGCTCTAGTAAGATTTGTAAAATCTTTTAGACCATATTTGGTCTGTGCTAAGGTGCAAGCATATGTCCCTCACTCAGCAGTAAAGGGTATTCTTACTCAGTCATAAGTGGCTGGTAAGAGATGTAAGTGGATAAATAGAATTTAGGAATTTAATCTTGAACTCCACATTACAAAGTTGGTAAGAGGTCAGGGTTTAGCAAAACACATGATAGAGGATAACTTGGATTTAGTACAAGAAAATAATATAGAGACACGTGATCAGACAGTTACAAGTATAGAAAGACAACCATTTTATGTTGATATCGTGTACTTTTTAAAGAATGCCAAGTTTCTTGATTCTATGACTGAGAATCAAAAGAGAAGTCTCATATTGCAGGCCCAAAAATACACTTTAGTCAAAGGAGATTTGTATTGGAAAGACATAAATGGTGTATTTTTTCTATGTTTAGATCAAAGCCAATCTGAGAGAGTTTTAAGTGAGATGCATACAAGGGAGTGTGGAGATCATTTTTCTGCCAAGACCACTACCCACAAGATTTTAAGGGTTGGATACTATTGGCCTTGTTTATTTAAAGATACATATGCATATGTCAGAAAATGTGAACCTTGTTAGAGGTTCTCAAATAAGCTCAAATTTTCAGGATCCCTATTGTTAAACCTAGTAAGTGTTGAAGCCCCTTTTTCCATGTGGGGAATGGATTTTATTGGTGAGTTTGCAAAAAAATCTAAGGGAGGACATGGTTGGATACTGGTAGCCACTGATTATTTTAAAAATTGGATGGAAGCCATTCCTACAAAAAAGGCAACAAGTAAGGTAGTCACTGAATTTCTAATGGAGAATATTTTGACTAGATTTGGTGTACCTTCAAAGTTAGTAATGGATAATGCCATGTGTTTTAGATCAGAAGAGATAATAGATTTTTGTGATAAGTATGGGATTATAATATCATATTCATCCCCATACCACCCACAAGAAAATGGACAAGCTAAATCCAATAACAAAAGTATATTGAAGATATTAAAAAAGACTCTTGAAAAGAATAAGAGAGCATGGCATACCAAACTAAGGTTAAAACTCTGGGCTGATAGAATAAAAGTTAAGAAGGCCACTGGTAAGTCGCCTTTTGAATTGGTATATGGTTTACAGTAAAAAATGCCTATAAAAAATCTGTTACCAGTATACTAGTTCATGCAAGAAGAGCAGTTAGATGTTTCTGACAGCATGCAGAATAGAATGATTCAATTGGCATAGTTGGATGAAAAAAGAAGAGATAGCCAGAAGGAAAACATTAAATTAGAACAGAAGATGAAATATTTGTTTGACAAAAGGGCTATTGATAGAAAATTCCAACCAAATGACCTAGTTCTTCAATGGAATGTGAGAGCAGAAGATAAAGGAAAGCATAAAAAATTTGAGTCTTTATGGCTTGGACCATTTGTTTTATCATAAAGCTTTGGAAAAGATTCCTATTTGCTAAATAATATGGATGGGAAAGATTTTGAATTGCCAATGCATGGGCAATTTCTGAAACCCTTCTTCAATTGAAAAAACAAAGTTTTATGCACAAGTAATTATGTATTATATTGTATATACTTTCTTTTAGTTGTGTGTTTCCCTTAAGCAGTAGTTTAGTCTATGTCAAATAAGAAGTCTGCAACCAAAGATTCTAAGATTCTTTTCCATAAACTATGTTTAGCCATCCTCAGATAGCGCCACTGTTGGTTATATTTCCTATTTTGGAGTTTGCCTTGTAAAATTTTGAATTGACATGTCACTCCTATGCCGAGAAGGTCAGAAGTCATATTCGAATTCGCTTATATACATTTGCAGGAGTTGCTTTTACTCAAAACCTAGTTGAAAAGGCCAGAAACCCTAAGCCCTAGTCATTTCTAGATAAAAAAGCAAAGAAGCCCTAATTTTCTTAAACAGGTTCTATTTTGAAGTTACTTTTTGGCACTTAAGTCTTAAAAAATTGAATGTGCTTAAAAGGATAGTCGCTAAGTCTCATGAAGCAAAGAGAATATTCTAAAAGTTTACGAGACTTAGTAAATAGCTTTTTCGTGAATTCTCTTAATGGAAAATAATACGCTTTAAATATTGTGAGACTTAGCGATGACCCTCCATTTTCAAGATAGGTCCAATGGTGGATGCAAAGTCTCCTGATCAAAGCCACTGTTTAAAATTTATTTAGTGAAATGGAGATTCAACAGTCACTAGGTCTTTGCAATCAATTAGGAAAGAGTGTTGTCGCCAGGTCTCAAAATTAAAGATGAGTTAAGAAAAGGGTTATGAGACTTGGAGACAGTCATCTGATCAAGGAGAGATCTAATGGATAGTGTGAAATATCTTATAAGATTTGATGATTCATGAGACAAGGAATAGTATTGAGACACGGTTAAATATGATAAAGATAAAGGGTATAGTCAAGTGGTCTCTGATTAAAGTTTGATTAAAATTAAAACATTTGGCGATCATGAGAAAAAGAGTGTTGTCGCCAAGTCTTGCAATGATTTAGGGTTTATATAAAATTTTATGAGATTTAGCAGGAACCATCAGATATTGTCAAGATAGATCCAACGGTTGTCGGGGACTCTCCAAATAAGATAACCAAGTGAATTTTCTTCTAGCGACTAAGATACTGAGGGGAATAGAGGCTAATATTATTTTTTGTCACCAAGTCTCAAGATATTGTAAAGTTTGATATAAATATTACGAGACTTAATACCAATCGTCAGATGCAGAGGAAAGGATGATCAATGGTAGTCACATTGTCTCTAGGAGAAAATTGCATAGATTAAATGATTAATCGATTAAGAGACTAAGGTGCTTAGTTGCAAGGTCTCAGAATAAAAGATGAGTTAAGGATTTAGTCTGGTGACATAGAGAAGCCACAGTCACTAAGTCTCCATATGTGACTCAAGGTGAAACATAGTTTAAAAAAGGCTTAGTCGTGATGTCTCCATAAAAGGAAAGGTTAAGTTAAAAGATCAGATGACTTGGAGATAACCGTTGATCAAGGGTTTAATCCTACGATAGTTGCTAAGTATTGTGAGGGAATTGCAGTTATCAAAAACATCAAGCAACAAGGAGATCACTCAGTCGCTGGGTCTCTAAAAGTTAACCAGAGTTTAATAAATACTTTTCTAAGGCACCATCATCGATAGTTGTTGACCAATTAGAATACATAGATTTTGATAGATGGGAAAGTAGCCATAATATGATTTAATGTAGCCAATCAGATTTGATCTTGATCTCATTTTGACTTTATAAGGTTTTATATACAAAAACACTCATCATAAATTGATTACCTGACAGTTTGAATGCCACGGCTAGAACTAGGAATTGATGTCACAATGCGTAAAACTAATGGTGAAGTGATTGAATTACCAGTTCGAAGAGACATTTGTATTGATTTCTAAATTATAAGTATGCATATCTGATTGTGATTTCATTCTCACCAGCTTCCAAATTCAGAGAACTATGAATTATTATAGGGAGCTCAAATATTTTCTTAAAACTTGATTCTCTAGCAACAAGTGATTTGAAGAAGTGATTTTCTGGTGTGAGAATTTAGTAAGGGATTGTGATTGATAGCATTTAGAATTGCAGAATTCAGAGGGTTTTGAAGATTGGTGGTAAGGGTTTCCAGTGATTAGTTATGTTTCAATATTGCTAAAAGAAGGGTGATAGGAACAAACAGCCAAGATGAGAAGAGCAGTTAGTGTAGCTTCCACCAGTGGGAGAAGTGAAGAAATGGAAAATGAAGCAAAGGGAAAGAGAAATTTTTTAGATGATTTTATGCAATTATTGTCGGGATCAACATAGAACAAGAATTTAAAGGATAACATGTTTGTTGATGACCTATCATACATCTGAGATGCTAAAACTACATGTTCATTAGGTTACTCTCACTTTAACTATTTTTACAATAATTTTGATGAAGGTGTGCCTGTGTCAAAACCTTGGACATGCGGGTTAGCTAGGTTAATTATACTTGATGTATTTGTAGATGTTGACCTTGTACTAGCCTTAGCAAACAATTATGATGAGCTTTCTAAAACAATCAATAAAAGTGATGGTACTGTATTACTAGCTTTGAATAGGAATTCATTCATGAAAGCTTTCAATATTCACTACCCAATGGCAATAGAAATAGATTTGAAGAAACAGGAGGCTAGATATGAGAAATAGGCTAGAGTAGTTCAAGGTTTAGTACAGAGACATATTCCTAGGCAGAATAATAACTATAATGCCCCTATGCCTGGATTATCTCCTTATGCTTATAAGGATCTGAATCATTATATCAAATATATTGCCTTTGCAATCTGCAGAGTACTAGGAAGGGACAGAGGTTTAGAGAGAATTACTGCAGATGTTTTGATGATAACCCTAGACTTGCAAGATATTCATATTAGCACAACCTATGATTATATCCAGTATATAATCAATAAGATGCATGATGGGTTTATGGCTATAAAGAGAAAGGAGAAGGATCCCAAGTTCTTACATTACTCCATTCTAATGCATTTAATAATGTATTACAACTACCCTGTCATGAATTTGGATAATTTGAGGCCACAAAGAATGCATCAGGGTCAGCCCAATTATATCCAGTTTTGGATAAGAGTTTGGAATTACACTACTAGGGATTGTAACTTTTGTGCATTTGAAAATTGGATAGTCTATCCATTATTGCAGTGCTTAGGGATGAACAAGACCAGATTGCCAGCAAAATTACTACAATTACTAAGGCCTTGTGAATATGTAGACAAGTGGCCTAGAGATCACAACTGGGGTGACTTCTTTTTGGATCAGAATTTTACCATAATCAGAGTATATGGATGTACGCATCCACCAAATGTACTCCCATTTCATGTCCCTGCTAGAATTTCAGCTATGGAGTTTATTTGGAAACTTATGTTGATAGATAAGGAGCATCTTGATCCTCAAAGGAAAGGGACATTCACTCTTAGGCAGTTCAAAATTTATTATTTTACTATTAGAAGGAGGGCCATAGATCTAGTAGATAGCTGGCTAATCCATTACAAGATGGGTGCAACATTGTATATGTATGCTGATACAAACGCATTCATTGCAAGTGCCAAGAAAATACTAATCCCCACTATTCCTTATACTTATGAAAATGAGGAATGCATAGAGGAGAATGCTATAAGAAATATCCTTGAGGATGAGGAGGTAATCTCAAGAGAAAATAAAATCAAGGAATTAATGGACCTGGAAAGGCAGGTAAAAAGGAAAGGATTATCATTTGGTGGTTTCTTTCTTGATTTACCATATTTGAAAAAGATAGAGGGTATGAGTGAATCTCATACTTTCTTGAGAAACCAATTGGAGGAAGCACTTGTAGTTCCTAAGAGAGGTCAACCAGAGCACTCTAAATTAGAGTATGATGATGACAGTGATGAGGGTTATCCTTCACCCACTGCCTACCCATATTATCAAACAGTTGCAGAGGAGCATGCAGTTGAAGGAGAGAATATTATTGACTTGACAGAGGTCCTAGAAATAGAGGTTACTAATGAACCTCCTCTAAAAAAGAAAAAAAGGTTGAAATTGGAGAGCCTTCTCAAGCATTAGTCTGTGTGAGAAGAGAGAAGAAAAGGGATAAAATTAGTGCCCTTATTCCTGGCAATAGGTCATATGACCATTTATTGAGAAAGGAGATTAGACAAGGAAAGAAGTTACAATGAGATGAAGAGGAGAATGTTGAATTGCCTCTTCAAGAATGCATTGATGAAAGGATCATTCATCAGCAACAATTCCTGACTGACGATAATTTCATAAAAACTAAGGAATTTAAGGATTTCCTTAGGTGGCATAAACAACGGGAAGTTAAGAAACAACTTCAGATAGATGGAGGAGAGCCAGTAATAGCAGAAGCCTTATTGGCTATACAAAATTATGATCCTAAAATAAATGATATTTCTCCAGAAGAAGCAAGGAGAATGGTTAAAGCCAATGGTATGTTAGTGGTTGAGATCTGGGATTTAGCCTCAGTATTCATTATTGACCAAATAAGGAAGCAACCAGATATAAAATTTTCATTAGAGGTCCAGGTGGGTGAATTGATAAAGGGATTTGGTTATGATCCAAAGTCCCAAGCTGTTGCTATGTGAAGCCTAGCTCCTAAGGCTCAGAAGCCAGCTTTCATAAATATCCAGGAGAGCATGGTAGGTAACCAAATGGTGTGGTCTATAAATAACACCAATGACATGGAAATATCACAAGTGTTATCACATTTTTCTCAATTGAATGTGGCAAAGATAGAGAATATATCTCAGAGATATAGTACTCTGATAGAAGAGACCAGTGCTCTTGCAAAGGATAGGGAACTGTGTCAGATCAAGATTTGTGCTTTGGAGAAAACAATTAGAGAATTGACTCATCAATTAATGGAGAAGGCCTGAAGTCATGCCAACACCACCAAAAGATATTTCTCATGAAGAGGTCCAGACAGATTTGACAGGGGATAACATTGAGATAGAGCAATAGATCACAGAGCATAATGAAACAGTCTTGGGGGAATTAATGAGCATCTTCAAGCATAGGATTGATATTTTGAAAGATAAGACTGATTTGATCTTTAATGCATATAATAAACTTCCTTCTTTTCATGTTGAAGTTACAGGTTATATTTCTATTTTAAATCCCTATTTTGGGACATAGTCTAGCAAGACACAATTGTTTGAGAGTTTGACCTCTTTACAACCACATAGAAATTATTTTCCAGAAATAGTTACTGAGGTAGGTGAAGAGATAGAGAGGATAAATGTAACTCTTCCTTTCTTCAAAAGAAAGTTAAATTAGATTGAGTCTAGTATGAATCTCCTTGGATCATATTTCAATAGATTTATTCCTCCAATCAAGAAAGATGACAATCAGATCAAAGCTTTGGAGATATGGAGAGAAGAGTTTGATAACAAGCTGCCTAAAAGGGAGGCATTTATTAATGATAATGCAGAGTTAGATATGGAGTGCTACAACAAAATTCTAGATGAAGCTTTTAAGGCTGAGACTGACATCAATAAATTTATAACAAATGTCAAAAGTATAACTGATGCTCAATGGAATAGGTAGAAAGCACAACTAGAGAGAATCCAGAGTTTCAAATGGTCTGTTGAAGATGATGTAGCAGCATGGGACACATTGACAAAACCAAAAAAGAAGAAAGTTGTTGCAGAGGACATTGACCTCATTGATGAAGAATATAAGGACACCTGGCATCTGCTCTCCGAGCACAGGGAAGTTAGCAATCTTAAAGACAAGTGTAGGTTAGCCTACAATGGCAGTCACTAGATCTCAATATAATATCAGATGCTATCTTGATAAACTACAGACAAAGGTGCCAGAGTTCACGAAAGGACAAAGTGCAAATCTGATTTCATTCTACAAATTTGTCCATCCACCGCTTGGGGGTTTCTTGTATTTTGTCATTACTATGTTTTTAGGGTTGGGTCTCCAAATCATCTAAAGCTTGTTGCATCCTTGTCTTAAGGATTCCAAGATGATTTGAGACTATAAATAGGTAATTATAACTATTTTGTAGAGGAGAGTTGGAAGTTTTAATAGAATTACAAGGCAGACTGAAAATTGTGTCTGAACCTTTGTACTATTTGTCTATCTATATGTATTTGAAGCTTTAAGACATAAATATAAACATTTTGAAATATATTTTATACATCTGAACTGTCTCTTTACATTTCTATTATAGTTCTTGTGTGTTTATCTCTAAGGCATTTAAGCACACTGATCATAAGGTGATTGTGCAGTTACTTGTAAGTTCCTTCAAGGAAGGATTAAATTGTTTCAAGTAACCCCAGGGAACATAGCATTAGTTTGAGGATTGCATGATAAATTTGTAGGAAGAGGATAGTATATAAGGTATTCTATCTTTGTTGCAAGTATTTTATTGATTACCTTACTGTGGATTTATACAAGATATTGACTCATAGCCCAGAGATTAGGCACTAGTTTTGTGTTTGCTAAGTAATTGATATACAATCCAATATTTTCAAATTACTTAATCATATACACTACAAAAACAAATAATTCCATTCAAGTGATTGCATTCTAGAGTACAGTTCATTTTCCTAATTCCTTGAAGAGAAGATCATTTGGTTGCCCCTCCTAAAATCAAAAGGAAGAAGGATGAAAATCCTTATCTCATTGGTTTATGTTATCAAGACCATAGCATGTCTTATAGAACTCTGTTTTAAATTAATCATTGCAATCTCCAAGGTATTTTATAAGTTGTTACAGTGAGGTCAAAAGTAACAAACCAGTGAATGAACTAGTCCATTAAATATATTGATTGAAGAATCAATAATCTGTTATATGTAATACCTACCTGAGTCTGTGGAGCTCAAAAAAGAAGGAGGTGATAATAGTTATCTTGACTATTATCAAATACCTCATCAATTATCCTTTCTCTTGCATAAAAAAGAGTTTGCATTCAAGTATATAAGTATATTGTCATTTTAGGGTTGTGCTGCAAGGAATAGAGCTAACACATTATTTATGAGCTCATTGTTTAATACTGGCATTGTTTACATATTTGCATTTGGAATGCTTGATGACCCGCAAGCTTTGAGAGCTAGGGAATCATTGCTATTACCTTCAAGGCATTGTGTAAAGTGTTTGATCTCTCTTTATGTGTTTTTATATTGATATTCACTATGTGGTACTCCATGTTTATGATCATTTCATGAGGAAAGGTCTTGATGACTCGTGGTTTCTATAGTAAGAAATGCCAACAACTCCAAAAACTCTATGATTTATAAAAAAATTCTTTCTTACTACAAGACTAGATAGATTAGTAATTTTGATGAAAAATCTATGGGAACAATCATTACAACACAACTTCTTATAAATATGGATCCTTTAGAATCATAATGATTTGAGATCCTACTTTGATAGAGAAAAAAATAATCTCGCTTCTCATTTTATCAAAATTAATCTTTTCGGTTAGAACAGAAAGAATTTTGAAAACCATGGTACAAGTTAAGTATGAAGAACTTTGCAAATCTAATAAACTTAAGTGTATTGTGATAAAATATACCTTATCTATTATGTTGGTAAATTATTTTTGTTATAATGATTTCCCCTTAATGATTGAAGACAGGTGATGTACAAATAAGGTTCATATGAATGGACATGGTAATTGGTATTGTGAAATATGTGATAAGATTTTCATAGAATGTTATTTTAAATATCTACTTCAATGCTAAGGGAAAGACAATATTGCTATGAATTTGGTTACTAGTTTTGAAGAGGTAGGATAAGAAATTATGGGTATAATTGCAAAATACTTTAGCATAATGAATCATAAAGAACAATATAAAGTCATGCAAAATTAAAGGTATATTTTTGGGTGCTATGTCATATGAAAAAGATACTTTCTTAATAAGTTCTCACAGGTTTTTGTCAATGACCACCAATTTGTTTTTCTAGGCCTAGAAATAATGGAGAATCCCTATTAGGAGATAAAATAAGTTAGCAATCGATATGCTAATTTCCATTATCATGGTTCATTTTCATGCTCTATGCTCAAATATGTAAGCATGAGTATTGAATCCATAGGTCTAGAATTAGCCCTAGGTCACCCACAATTTGTAAGATATATAATTATGATATTAGCTATGTTTATTTTCAAATTCAATTAGATGTGTCAATTTATCGAATTGCTTTCATTTATGTGAAGTTTCCTCATTCAATTGTGTAATTGTTTGGCCAATTTCATTGACCCAATTTTCATAAATAATAGTTAATTGAAACTCATCCATCACTCATTAACATAAATGGTACACTTAGTGCCCATTGCCTTTAGATTATTGTCACACAAATGAAGCATTGGAACTTATGTAAAACATTGAGACTTCTGGAAGACAATTCTTCCAATACTATTTGACATAGATACACTTGCCATAAAAATCCACAAATCAATTTTCTTTTTTGATGGAGCATTTAAATCCACAAAAGTCAGTTTAACTAGAGGAGCCCATTCCAGAAATTTATTTGGGGCGCAATCTTGAGCCCATCTCTTTTTCAATGTTAGAACCTTTCATTCAACAAGACTTGATTCTTGATAGACTCATTAAGAACTTTTTAACTTCACCATAGACCAAAATGACATTGACGATTTTTTTTTAAACTTACTACCACACTTATAAAATATATCTATTATCGTTGGAGAAATGAGGGATTGTGAAGTTATCTTTGGGCAATTGCTTCAAGATCGTCGTCCATCTACCCAACACCAGGGCCCACATAGCACTTGGTTGTTAAGCTATAACAAAAAGAAAATTTATCCTCTTACAGAAAGGAAGGTTGAATGATGGATGATCGACAGAACAGTAAACATTAGTTGGCAAGAAAGGTAGACAAGACTGACAGTTTTTGGTGCGCCAGTGGTTTATAAAACATTCTTCTCTAGTTCTTAATTTCTTAATCCACTTATATCTGTTGTAGGACAATCAAACTATTCTTACCTAAGGCTACAATTAATTTCTTAGCAGGGCTGAATTTGTTGACCATATGACCCTATTTTAGAGTTTCAATCATTTTGTTTTGGGTTGTCAAAGGTGACATTTGAGGTAGGCTATAAAAAAAACATAGAGCACTAAATGTTTGAAGATTGAATGGGTTGACAGTATGAGATAAGAAAGAAACCAGTGTAAAAATGAATCCTATTTAGATTTAAAGCCGATTTAAATATTAATAATTATCATTCCATTATATATTGGATTGTATTATCATGGTTTGTAGATTGTTTTAAAGCTAATTTAAATCTTTTCATTTCATTTTATATTGGGCGTCATTTCTTTTTTCTTTCAAAATTCGTATATGGCTTTCATTATGTTATACATATCAATGCACATTTAAATCAAGGAATTGTGACAATGATTATAGAGTAGCAAAGAGAATGAAATACAATATTGTGTACAATATAGATGAGGTGGTTTCAATGTATTATTCCTAACCTAAAGGAAATCCACATTGGATGATTTGGTTAAAGGTGTCATAGAATAGATGTTTCAATGTTTATACCTGGCTTAGCAATATTAGGATATATGTTTCTCCCTGGTTTGATTATATATTACATTTCTTCATCTACTTTCGGTAATGGTAGAAAGAATATCTATTTTACATTGATTTACATGTTTTGAAAATTAGGCAAAAATACTTTACAGGGACCCAAAACCCAACAAGTTCAGAATTACAAAGATAGCAAAAAGTTCAGCACTAGAACTATCAAGACAAAACAGGAGGGGGAACAAAGGAACCCCTCACAAACTAAAAGAGACTAAACAAGAAACTAAAACTAAAGCAGAAAAAGAAAATAGTTTACTGTCACCCTTTCAAACCCCAGAGGTTTTCATCCATCCTAGTATCCAGCTCAGTCATTTTCATCATGCTAGCCTTTAACTCCATTATCTCCTTGCTGGATGAAGTGTTATGGTTCAGCTTCACTCTGGTTCTGACCTGTACCTTTACCCTTGGCCACAAGAGTCTGAAACAAGTCTTGAGCAGGTTTCTCCAGAAGATTGACCAACAATCAAAGGTTACCAGCCAAGGCCTTCATTCCCTCCTTAGAGTGTTGAAGCATATTATCCAACATTTTTTCCAGGCACTCAATTCTGGCCAACAAATGAAGAGGGGCACAAAAATCATGAGATTTATCATAGTCCAAGTACCCTTGTTACTCATATTATCTCCCAAATTTGGGTACTTGGCCTCCATATCTTTGTTCTGTGACCTAAGATTATGTATTTCCCTATAGCACCAATTATCATTATTTCTATATTTCTTTATTTAACTATGTGGTAGTCCCCTTTTATGATCATTTCATGAGGAAATGTCTTAATGGCTCACGTGCTACAATCTAAGGCATCATGAATTTTTTATGAGCTCATTGTTTAATATTGGCATTGTTTACATCTTTACATTTGGAATGCTTGATGATCCACGAGCTTGAGAGCTAGGGCATTGTTGCTATTACCTTCAAGGCATTGTGTGAAGTGTTTAATCTCTCTTTATTTTTTTTGTTGTTGATATTCACTATGTGGTACTCCCCATTTATGATCATTTCATGAGGAAATGTCTTGATGGCTCGCGAGCTACAAGCTAGGGCATCATGCATTCTTTATGAGCTCACTATTTAATATTGGCATTGTTTACATCTTTACATTTGGAATGCTTGATGACACGAGAGCTTGAGAACTAGGGCATCATTTCTATTACCTTCAAGGCATTGTGTGAAGTGTTTGATCTCTCTTTATTTGTTTTTCTGTAGATATTCACTATGTGGTACATGATCAATGAGGTTTCTTCTATTAAATTATACATTAATACACTTACTATTTTGAATTTGAGCTTGGGCATCATGCAATGTTATTGTTGTCATTTCATGCTTGCTGTTGTTGTGCACCATATATTGTTTTATACATGCACTTTTCATTTCATTGAGACTGTGAGCTTGGCATTTGTAATGTATTTTTTGTTATTGGATCAATGTATTTGATGTTATTGGATCAATGTATTTGTTGTTATTGGATCAATGTATTTTTCCCACTCTTTAACATATGCAAAGCATTCATATAGAAATTTATATGTACATATTCACTAGATAAGACTATCTTGCAACTTAACTATCACTGTATTGAACTGTTTATAATCTTGCATCATTATGATGGCATACTTATTCATTATGTTGGCATACTTATTCATTATTTTTATTACTATTGATTTTTTTAGGTCTTCTCAATGGATAGAACATTTGGTATTGAATTTTTTCATTTGGAGTCCTTGGAAGAACAGTTCTCCAGATTATTTAATGTGTGTGATGATGACATCAAACATGCTATTCTATACCTTCTGAAACATAATATTACTGGCTTGCATGTTCACAATGGGGTGATCTATAAACTAGTATTTTCTACTCTCTTTGAAGTTACCGATCGGTTAGAATGGGTCTTGAAGGTGGTTAAGCATGTGGTTGTTTCCAACAATTTAGGAAAAATGGCGCAAGGGATTCATACCATCAATCCAAACATTATCTCTAGCAGACTTGGTTCAATTTTTTATAATAGAGCTGGCTTTGAAAATAAAATGGTGGAGGCATGGGAGGTGTTCAAGCTATCTTGCGCTAATGATGACTATGCTGCTTTGAGTATCTTCCATGGTCACAATGAAGATTTTTTCATTTGTGATGATAGGAATGTTATGATGGACTACTTCTTTGGAATTGGCATTTTTGTCAACAAACTAGGTCATTGTTAGATCAAACGTAGACATAAAGCTTAATTAATTAACATATTGTCTAGAATACTCTTCTTTGTAGATGTTTTTGTTGACATACTCAGGGTCTAGATATCCATATGTTCATCATCATTACAAAAACTTATCTAGCAAATGAACTTTATATCCTTGTGCATTATGTTGTTAAGATTTTGCCTCTTCTTTTTGACACAATGAATGGTTATATCTCTCTCTTCAAGGGTGGGTTATTCATTACTACCATGTCATGTTGTATTTAGTTGTATGTAGATCTAATTTTTTATCATCTACTATGAAATCTTTAGCATATGTATCATGTGACTTATGTAAATCTGATTATGATTGGCCTTTGTAACATTGAAAAGGCCACTCTAAACCAAAATATTGGCCTGCTCAATTTTTTCAAATACACTAGGAACAATAGTGACAAGTAAGCCTGCAAGTGTAATAGAAGCGATGCTTGTTCCTAGAACTTTGAACCACCTACTATGCAATCTACATATTTAATCATAAAGACATTGTCAAAATTGCAATCATAAAGACTGTTATTCTCCATACTGTTATCCATGCATATTCTGACGAAAGAGGTTTACGTTTTGGTTGTCCTGTATCATTTGGACCATGATTTTTGTGGTGGAATGAAATCAAGGTTGTCCTGTATCTTCAGTTCATAATTATGCACAAACTTTTCCCAGACTTGCTGAAATTCCAGTTGCACTTTGTCTATACAAGACCATAATTGCACATTGAATTTCTGCCCATCTGGGCCTTCTAACACCATATATTATATGCAGTTGCATGTGAATTCTTGATTCAGAGTGGGAAGATATTATTTTGGATGTGAGGGAGAGAGGCCAAACACATAAAGAACATGCACATAAACACGACATCTGGGAAACATAAATGTAGATATCACAACAGCTGAGAAACATAAATGTAGATATCATGGTCATGATTATTTGGAGACACAACATAATTGAGTGGTATACCCAGACAATGCAACGCAACCACTAATCCTCCAGTTCTAAGTTGGCACTGTGGGATCCAAAAACCATAGATAAAGAATAAATTTAGAGAGCAGAGGAGGGCCCTCCTCCTCTGCTTTCTAAATTTATTCCTTATCTATGGTTTTTGAATCCTACAGTGCCAACTTATAATTGGAGGAGTAGTGTTTGCATTGCATCATTTGGGTATACCACTCAATTGTGTTGTGTCTCCGAAAAATTGTGACCATGATGCCTACATTTATGTTTCTTAGCTGTTGTGTCCCAAGACCCATTATGACCCTTTATGACCCTTTATGACCCCTAAGAATACATCTTAGAAGTCTTAAAGTGTCATAAAGGGTCATAAGAGACTCCTAGGAGGGGCTAGATGAGCTTCCACCTTCATGTGGTTGGCCCTGTTAAGTAGAGAATGTTAAAATGTTCTCGAAACAAAGAGAAGTTAAATATTTTAAGGTCTCACTCCATGCACAACAATTTTTTTTTTTAAAACATAGACCTGCGATGGTATTTAGAGAACGATCGACACCAAAGCACTAAATGCGATGTCTAGATGTCAGAATATTCTGACAGCTGGACGTCGCATGTACAACATATACATCACATACCCATTGTAAGTTGCTCTTCACAATGAGGTTAACATGGTTAGTGAAGAATTTTATAATTTTCTTGATGTAGGGATAGATATATAGGGGTTACACACCTAATAATATGGAAACTAGTTTTTCTAGTGATAGGGTTACAGTTAAAATTGTTTGCAGTCAAGTGTGGAAAATATAGAGGGGGAAGGTTTTTCATCAGATGATGTTGAAGCCCCAAAAGGTGAGGTTCTATCAAAATTTGATGATGCTGATAGTGAGGATGATGTTTCTCAAACCATGTTTTGGTCACATGGGGATGTTCAAGAGGATATGTGTGAGGAATTGATTTGAGAAAGAGGCTTCATGGTGTCAAAGTACCCCTGATTTATATGAAGATAAGGTGATGGTTAATATATAGTATTGTGAAGAGGATGAAGATTTGTCATTTGTTGGAAATGATTGTGAAGATGAAAATTTGTTTGAGACAATGATGAATTTCATAATCATGTTGGAGTGGCTTTCACACTATGTGTTTGAGTGGCTTTCACACCTTTTTAGGGTGAAAAGACAACTCTTATTACAAATTATTTTGAAAAAACAATAAACTAACTAAAAAATAACTACCTAACTTTCGGATTTGGCTTTGGTCTAAA
>MU224061.1:5747668-5790677 GCA_018584345.1 Thuja plicata
ACAATAACACACTGTTAGGTGTGACCTGGTTAAAGGATTTAATCACCCTGTCAGGAGTGGCCTTGTTAAAGGACTTAGAACATTCCACCTAAATGTCACCTTGTTAGAGGATTTATACAAATGACTGGTAGGTCAACCTTGTTAAAGGATTTTAACTAATACAAAGGTTAAAAAGTAATCAGTAGTTGTGATATGGTTCATACAACTTACTTTGCAATTTAGATCCAATTATAGCTCTGATGTTAACTTATTGGATAGCCTGCATTGTCATTTCAACCTTCTGATATGCTCAGATAGCCATCAAGCAATCACACATGTAACTCTCTACTTCTGTATTTAGCCTTCTCTGCTAGATCATGCTAAACAGTAAATCAACTATGCAACTCTTTTGCATACACATCCACATTTCACATTCAACAACAAACTTCAGCATTATAAATGAATAACCCCTTGAGGTTATCATATACCACTCTGTCTAGGTCAGATAAATCTTTTGCCACTTAAACAAGATCGTAGATCTTAGGTTAGGTTTGATCCAACAGATCATTCCATCTTTGCATTACATTTACTTCTCCAAAGTAGTCTCTAATTAAATCTTGAAACCATGCATTAATTAAGGTTACCCATACATTAAATGATGTGGATCAATATTTGATTAACATTACATACCCCAATAAAATTAACTAAGTCGGCCAAAGATATCAAATCTCATCATTAATCCAATTACTGTAAGTCGGCCAACATCACTATTTCCACTCAGCAATTTCAATGGTGCTCGGCATTGAACAACTTTGCTCATCACAAGCAAATTTGCCCGGCACAAGCAATTTTGCTCGACACAGAATAGCCAGAAAAAATGTCTTTGAAAGATAAACAATTAATTTCTTTGCCAAAGTTCTAACTGATCAAGTACCCTTTTATTTTCCTTAACTCAACCATTCACTTGGTCTTCTTGTTAAATCTTCTTCATCAACAATAGATATGGTACTTAAACAGATAACAATAGTCTCACCAGTTAAGGTTTGACAGCAATGACAAAATAAAAATTGCTTGCATTGTCACTTTCCAACAACACCTA
This sequence comes from Thuja plicata, assembly GCA_018584345.1. Classification (NCBI taxonomy): domain Eukaryota; kingdom Viridiplantae; phylum Streptophyta; class Pinopsida; order Cupressales; family Cupressaceae; genus Thuja; species Thuja plicata. Next base: position 5,748,747 of record MU224061.1, read on the forward strand.
CACCTATAATGGATCGAGGAGAAGAAAGATTCCTGAAAGCATTAAAAGGCTTGAAGTCCACACTTCAGTTTAATCCTCTTGAGTATAGTGGGAAGTTGGATTCAGATGAATTGATAGACTGGATAACCAAGATGGAGAAATATTTTGAGTCTAAGAACATATAAGAGGAGAATAAGGTGAATATTGCAAGCACAAAATTGAAAGGTCATGCATCCTTTTAGTGGGGGCATCTACATTTGGACAAAAATAAGAAAGGTAAAGACAAGATCAAGGTATGAGATAATATGATAAACAAGGTGAAGGGAAATTTTCTACTCTGTGATTATCATATTAACCTAGTTAGGAGAATGAAAAGTTTGAAGCAAAAAGATATCTCTATGAAGGCTTATACCAAGGAATTTTACAAGTTAGATATCAGATTTGGACATGATGAAGATGAGGTGGAAAGAATCTCAAGATACTTGAATGGATTAAGGAGTTTTATTCAAGAAGAGATCGGTTTGGTATCAGTTTTCCCTAAAAGAGAAGGAGAAATTGAATAAAGTACATGATAAAAGACAAAGAGGAAGAGGTGGAAGATTCCTTAGAGGAAGAGGTAGATCCTATGGTGAGAATAATAGATCTGGTCAGGACAAGAAATGACTAAGTGGAAGGGTGGAAGTTCATTTAGAGGAAGAGGTAATTACTCCTAAGATGGATATAGAAGAAGAGGATTCCAAGTAACTTGTTACAATTGTGGAAAAGAGGGGCATAGATCATTTGAGTGTACACATCCAAGTAATAAAGTTGGTAGTAGAAGAAATGCTTTGGTGCAAGAAGATTCACCAAATGAACTTGAGAAGGAAGGAAATTTAACAGTTAGAAGAATCTTATTAAGTGAAAATAATAAGCAAGACCCAGCAAGGAAAAGTTTGTTTAAGACCAGATGCAAGATTACAGACAAATTTTAGAAAGTGATTATTGATAGTGGGAGTTCGGAGAATTAGGCATCCAAGCAGATGGTTACAAAGTTGCAGTTGGAAATATTGAAGCACCCAAAGCCCTATTAGATTTTATGGATCAAGGATGACCATACACTGATGGTAAGTGAACAATATTTTGTGAATCTAAAATTTGCAAAGTATTATGATAAGGCATTGTGTGATATTATGCCTATGGATTGTTGTCATATATTTTGGGGAAGACCTTGACAATATGTCAGACATGATATACATAATGGAAGATTGAATAGATATACTATTTGGGTTGATTTGCAAGAGACAAATCTTGTTGCCTTTGGTTGAAGAATATTTTGGTGAGGTATGTACATCTGTGAAATTTGTTTTGATGGAAGGTAGAAAGTTTGTTAAGTAACTAAAGAGAAGTGATGTTTTTTATGCTTTGATTCCTAACAAATCGAGAGAGAAAATAGAAGATAAAGTTCCTGAAGAAGATAAGAAGTTGATCACCGAGTATTAGATAATGTACTTGATGGTTTACAAAAGATGAGAGATATTAGTCATTGTATGGATCTGATTCTTGGAGCTAGTTTGTCGAACAAGGCACCACACCGATTGACACCAACTGAGAATGAGGAAATCAACTGAAAAGTTCATGAGTTATTGCAAAAGGGTTTGATCAGAGAAATTTTGAGTCCATGTGTAGTACCAGCTATGTTGGCACCTAAGAAGAATGGAGAATGGTGAATGCGTACTGATTCCAAAGCTATTAACAAGATCATAGTTAAGTATCAGTTCCCTATACCGAGAATGGATGATATAATGGATTGTTTAAGTGTAGTAAAATATTTTACCAAGATTGATTTGAGGAATGGATATCATCATATTGGAATTAGAGAAGGTGGTGAATGTAAGACTTGTTTCAAGACAAAAGAAGGTTTGCATGAATGGTTGGTTATGCATTTTGGTTTAACTAATGCACTGAGTACTTTTATGAGGTTAATGAATGAGATTTTAAAGAAATTCTTGCATTAATTTGTGATTGTGTACTTTGATGACATTCTGACATTCAGAAAGACCAAAGAAGACCATTTGTTGCACATTAGACAGGTATTGTAGAGATTGAAAGAGGAAAAGTTTCTGATTAGTTTGAAGAAGTGTTCATTCATGAAAGAAGAACTTGTGTATTTAGGTTTTGTGATTTTAGCTAATGGTTTGAAGATGGATCCAAAGAAGGTTGAAGCTATACTTGATTGGCCTACACTTGAGAATGTCAGTGAGGTAAGATCATTTCAAAGCTTAGCAAGTTTTTACCAAAATTTTATCAATAAATTCAGTTCAATTTGTAATCCTATGACTGAGACAATGAGAGGAGCTAAAAGAGAATTCAAGTGGATGCATGGAGCTGATAAGAGTTTTGAGACTTTGAAACTGAAGGTTGTTTAATTACCTGTGTTAGCCTTACCTGATTTCAATAAGGTATTTCAAGTTGAATGTGATGCAAGTGGTAGTGTAATAAGAGCTGTGTTGAGTCAAAAAGGTAAACCTATTTCTTTCTTTAGTGATAAGTCAAATGATGCTAAAAGGAAATATTATGTGTATGATCAAGAATTCTATGTTATTAGTCAAGCTCTGAATAAATGAAGATATTATTTAATGCTGAGTAAATTTGTGTTATATACTGATCAAAAGGCTTTACAGTATTTGGGTAGACAGACTAAGTTGAATCAGAAACATATGAAATGGGTTGAGTATTTGTATAATTTCACATTTGTGATAAAGCATAAGAGTGGAGTATCCAACTGAATTGTTGATGCATTGAGTAGAAGAAGATCTTTGTTGATTGAAATGAGAATTAAGGTTCTTGGTTTTGATGATATGAAGAATTTGTATGAAACTGACCCTGATGTTTTTGAGCCATGAAGAATGTGCAGAGCACCTATTCTAGATCAATCGAGTAGGTTTGAAGACTATTTAATTCAAGAATATATGTTGTTCAAAGGTATTCATTTATGTATACCGAGAGGATCAATGAGAATCAATTTGATAAAGGAGAAACATAGTAGTGGTTTGGCTAGACATTTTGGCATTGATAATACATTGAGTTTACTTAAGGAAAGGTGTTTTTGGTCTCAATTATATAAGGATGTTCATAAATTTGTGAAGATTTTTGGAGTTTTTCAAGTTGCAAAAGGAGTAAGTTAGAATACTGGATTGTATACAGTGATTTCTATTCCTGAGAAACCTTGGAGTGATAGATCAGCATGGATTTTGTTCTTGGCTTACCAAGGACAACAACAGGTAATGATTCCATATTTTTTGTTGTGGATAGATTTTCCAAGATGACACATTTCATACCATATAGAAAAACATCATATGCAATGCATATAGCAGATCTTTTCTTCTAGGAGATTGTTAGATTGCATGGATTATCAAAGAGTATCATCTTTGACCGGGATAGTAAGTTTGTTGGCTATTTTGGGAAAAATCTTTGGAAGTAGTTAGAGATCAATTTGAATTATAGTTCTAAATTTCAACCACAGCCTAATGGATAAATAGAGGATGTAAACCAAATTTTGGGTAACTTGTGGAGATTCTTAGCTGGAGACAAACTGAGTAATTGATATTTGATGTTAGCACAAGAAGAGTTTGCATATAATAATTCAGTAAATAGGAGTAATCGCAAGACACCTTTTTAGATTGTTACTAGCATACAACCAAGAGGTATATTGGACTTGAGAGATATTGCTAGAGAAGAGAAGAGGAGTGTTGAAGGAGAATAATTTTCTGATTTTATGAAGTCATTGCATGAGGAAGTGAAACATAAGTTAGAATAAAGTAATCAGAGATACAAGGATAGTTCAGATAGATCAAGAAGACATAAGAATTTTGAGGTTGGTGATGATGTAATGGTTCATTTGAAGAGAGGCAAATTTTCTATTGGAACACATGAAATATTGAAGATGAAGAAATTTGGTCCTTGCAAGATATTGAGGAAGTTTGATAGTGGAAATGCTTATAAAGTAGAGTTACCTGATGACATGGATATATCACCTATATTCAACATTTCATATTTGTATGAGTATCATGAACCTGATGGACAAGTGACCATTTAGAGTGATTATCCTAAGAAATAGATAGAAGAAGTTGAATAGATTTGGAGCTAAGAATTGGTAAGAACACAAGAGGAAAGGATTACATGGAATACTTAGTAAAGTGGAAGAACAAACTGATTAAGACTCTACATGGATTTATCAATCTGAGTTGGATTTAGCTTAGGTCATACCTAACTCATGATTCATAAAATTATTTCTTTTCAACCCCAAGTGTCTGATGCAGGAGCATCTTGGGTTCATGGCAATCCTATATCAAATAAAAATATGTTTTCTTTTGAGCTTGGTAGCTTGTTAGAGACTTTCGGTAGACAAGTAGGTAGCTTCTTTGGAGTTATCAGTTAAAGGTTTTGTTTTTTTTCACTGACCAAACTTCGTTATTGTTTTTGGTGTGGTTTCACTGAGCAGTCTTGATGGCTCGGTGGTTTTCCTATTTCCTGTCTCATCGAGTGTGTTTTCTTTTGTTGGATGTTGAGGCCGAAATTTGCATTTAATTTTGGTCACGATATTAATTTAAGATCTCTAATTAGGGAATGTGTGGACCTAAATCTGGGTCATTTCTCTCTCCTATGTTGGATCTTTAGGATCTTTTGGGCTGACCTTTTCGATAGCCTCTTGTATATATGTTGTTTTGTGTTCTTAGTTTGGGGTAGTAGTTGGATAGTAGTTTGGAGATCTAGGGTTTGTGTATCTTGCATGTATGAGGACTCTTCTATAATATTGTAAAATTGTATTGGCTATAACTGGGAAGGCCTAACAACCCATCATGCATGAATTTTGATGAATTAATAAAAAAATTGTATTCCATCTCTCCTTCTATGTGCTTTAGCTTCTCATTTGTGTATCTACAAGATGGTTTGGTGTCTAGGAGTTCCTTTGTCCCTAAGTACTAACCCTCCTTATGTAATTTCCACACTCAAATCATTGCCTAGGGATTGATATTGGGACTTCTATCGCCAGCTCCTCCCAAACCTACATCGATCCATAAATCATCCTCACCTCCACACTTTCCAATGTCAAGATCAGAGACACTTGCAGTTGGGGCCCTACCTATGGACCCAAATATGCGAGGATGTCCATCCCAACAAGAAACATTAAAACCGCATGAACCAAAACCAACACAGATAGGATCCTTTGTATCCCTTGGCATCCTAAATAGCCTAGAAATGGAACCTGACATCAACAAATGGTTATATTGGGATCCTCAAGCCCCTGACAAAAAGGTCCTTGGTTATTTTAAAGACAAATACCAACACTCCCACAAGCTATAAATATAAAACTTGAACTACCAAGGAGGTGACTTAGGCTGTAAAGAGGTTGGTATGAAGTCTCCTATTGAGCCTCCCTACTTACCAAGAATTCAAGGATTGGGATTTGGCCTAGATATGACTGGGGAACCAATTTGAATGACTGAAATAACTATAATACCCTAAGAGAAATCATTGAGATTGAAGACATCCCCAAAAAGGAAGTTAAGAAATCTTATCATGATATATTTGATGATGAAACCTTCCTGGGAAATTCTTTCCTTGACCAACTCTCCATAAATCTCATTGACCTACCTCTCATCCACCCCAAACTCATAGATTGGGACCAATGAAGCATTGTACATGTTGATGAATTCAATAGTGAGGATGCGCTCCTAAGATTCATGGGAGCCATTGAATATTAGCTAGCCTAGGGGAAAAAATCAGCACATATATACAAGTTGGACCCAAAGGTGTACTTTGGGGAGGAGGAAAAATTTAGTTAAAAAAATAAAGGTAAAAGTGAAAATAAAAAGAATGGGTCTCCCAGTGAAAACCCCTCTAGGGTGCTATCTGACTCTTAAAAAGTAAAAACCAAAGGACATGTCCCCTGGTGAAAACCTTTCCTAGGTGCCAAAGGATGGATACTTTCATCTTCCCTTTATTCGTGATTACAAATCAGAGCAATCATCCATTCTGATTCAAGAGATTAAGCCCATAAATTGGGGAATGGAAGAGTATCAAAGGATAACTTATATTGCAACATCATTATCAGAGGTAGAGGAGCTAGGTCTCATTACACTCCTTCACAAAGCTATAGATAACTTTGTGTGGTCTTATGCTCACATGTATCGGCTAGATCCAAACCTTGTTGTGGATCATCTTTCTATGGATCCGAATGTTAAACCAATCAAGAAAAATCTACATAAGATGCATCCTAAGGTGGCCTTATTAGTCAAGTTAGAATTGGAGAAATCCTATAGGCTCAAATCATACGTGTCATTAAATATTCATACTAGATTTCCAACATGGTGCCTATTTCAAAACCCACATGAGAGATCAGAATATGAATAAACTTTCATAACCTCAACAAGGCATGTATAAAAGATGTCTTTCCCCTACCCAACATTGATATGATTTTTGATCTCACCGCTGGACATGAGATGTTATCACTCATGGATGGTTTCTCTGGACATAATAAAAAATGCATCACAAAAGAAGATCATCATAAGACAACATTTACAACCCCCTGAGGCACATTCTTCTATAATATGATGTCTTTCAATCTAAAGAATGCAGGGGCAACATATCAAAGAGCTATGATTATTGTCTTTCATGACATGATCCACAAGATCCTTGAAGATTACATAGATGACATCTTGGCCAAGTCAATAATGCAGGAAGGTCACTTAGATGTGCTAGAATGTCTGTTTGATTTCCTTCATCACTATGGCTTGAATCTCAACCCAAAGAAGTATGTTTTTGGGGTCACACCAAGAAATATCCTAGGGTTCATTATGTCAAGATGAGGCATGGAAATTGATCCCAAGAAAGTCAAATCCATCATGGAAATTCCTCCACCAAGAACACTCAAATAATTGTGCAACCTACATAGGACATTGTAATTTGTTCATTATTTCATCGCACAGCTTGCGGACAAATATCAACCATTCAGACAATTATTGCGCAAAGACACAAATTTAAAATGGGACACCATGTGTCAAAGAAGTTTTGAGAAAATCAAAGAGTATATAGAAACTTTGTCTATTCAAGTACCACCAACTCAGACAAAACCTCTCATCTTGTACATCTCTGCAACTACCACAACACTCGGGGCCCTTCTTCCTAAACTCAATGATAATGGAAAAGAAAGAGCCATCTATTACATTAGTTGTACACTTGTGGGATATGAGCTCAATTATTCACCTATGGAAAAAGCATGCCTAGCAATGGTTCTTTCTACTCAAAAACTCTAGCATTACATTCTTATTCACACTGTAAAGCTCATATCTAAAGTGGATCCTCTCAAGTATCTATTATCCAAAACTACTCTCACAAGTTGTATGGCTAAATAGGTGATGCTCCTAAGTAAATTTAACATCCATTATGTGGACAGAAAAGCAATAAAAGGGCAAGTAATTGCAGATTAGTTGGCTAAGGCATCATTGGTGGATGCATACCCCCTATTCATAGAATTCCCTAATGAGAACCTATTTTTTGTTGAAGAAAAACATACGTGGAAGCTTTATTTTGATGGATCTTATATAGCCCATGTAGCAGGGGCAACAATTCTCTTTTTCACTCCTCAAGGCAGTTATATTCTTAATCATTCAGTTGGCATTCTCCTACACCAAAAACATCATAGAATAAAAGCATTCATTGTCGGGCTAAGCATGGCTATTCAATGAAACATCATAGAGCTATAGGTATTTAGAGATTTGAAACTCACTATTAAGAAAGTCCTTGATGAGTTCCACACAAAAGGTGATAATTTGTTACTGTTAAGGAATATAGATCAGAAGATATATTAATCTAATAATTGTTGTAGAATACAATTGCCCTTTTTATTGATTGATTCTACAATATGTAATGACTATATGTATTGATCCCAAAAGATACGAATGTGAAAGGTCATGACTAAACATAGCGATTACTATGTTGAGTCATGACTGTTCACATTGTATTAGTTAGTGAAACATATTGTAACAAATCATAATACATGATAATGAAACTTGTAATCATATTAATGCAAATCATAAGTCACAATATTATCATGACTGTTCTATTGTTACAGTCAACGATAATCATTGTGACTGTTAACAATACAACAGTCACGATACTATCGTGATTGTCCAAGATAATTGCTATCAGTCTGTTTTATGTACCGATTATATTAACATTGCATTTTATATTATATATATATACATAAACATGTTTGTATCATTGGCTATTAAACACAAACGAACAAAATTTTAACACTCCTTGAGAGAGAGATTTTAATATTATTTTAGACAACTTGTAGAAGTCTTTTCATATCATGATATCTGACTCAATCCAAGACAACTCGTTAGGGTGTTGATCATGATGAGTTATTACACATCTAGTAATAACATAAGAAACAAGATATTTATCCCAATCCAGGACAACCCTATTCGGGTGTCGATCTTGAAGCCTGGTTAACTTTTGTCAAGATCATCACCTTGAAATAGTAACCTTAATATACATAGAAGATCGTCATCTTCACAAATTTGAAATATTTTAATATTTTATTTATTCATGAATATAATGTACATAATCAAATATTACATTTCAATATTTTACATATTGATCATACCATTTTTCCTTCTGAAGTAATCTATCTTTACTTTTGCAAGTGGTTTGGTAAAGATATCTTCAATCTGTTCTTCAGTGCTGATGTAGATCAATTTAATGATATTTCTGTCCACCATATCTCTTATGTAGTGATATGGAATCTCTATATGTTTTGATTGATTGTGAAAAATTGGATTTACTGAGAACTTGATGCAGATCTGATTATCACAATGAATAATAGTAGGTTGCAAAGGTTTTCCAAAGAGATCAAATAATAGCTTCCTTAACCATACTGCTTCTCATGCTCCCATAGATGCAGCCATATATTCTGCTTTAGTGGAGCTTTGAGCTACTACTAATTTTTTTCTGTTGAACCAATATATCATTGTAGATCCTAGGCTAAAGCAACATCTGGTGGTACTTTTACCATCTGTAGAACTACCTGCCCAATCTGAATCTGAATAAACTTGTAGTTGAATTTTCACTTTTTCATATTTTAGCCCAAGTCCAATAGTCCCTCTTAGGTATCTTACAATGTGCTTGGCAGTCATAAGATGTATTTGTTTGGGTTTGCACATGAAGCGACTTAGTACATTTGTGGCATAATAGATATCTGGTCGTGTATTTACTAGATACATGAGTGATCCAATAATTTGTCTGTATAGAGTGGGATCTGCAGGTTCAGAGTCTTCTACTTCACTTTTCAGTTTGTGTAGGTTTGTTTCCATAGGGATGGCTAGTGGTTTACATTTCACCTTTCCAAATCTCTTTAGTATATTAGAAGTATACTTCTCTTGATTTAGAAAGATGTGATCTATCTTTTGCCATATTTCAAGACCTAGAAAGTAGTGTAGTAGACCCATATCCTTCATATCAAATTCAGCTACTAGATCTTGTTTACATTTTGCAATTAGGTGATCTTCTCCTGTTATGAGCAAGTCATCAACATAAAGGACTAATATTATCATTTCTTCATTGATTACTTTAATGTAGATATTAGGGTCTGCTATGTTTTTAGAGTACCCTAATTTTTTTAGATAGCTATCAATCCTTTCATACCATGCTCTGGGGGCCTGTTTTAGACCATATAGAGCTCTCTTTAATTTGCATACATAATTGTTTTTATTATGTCTGATAAATCCTTCTGGTTGTTCTATATATACTTCTTCTTCAATCTTTCCATTTAGAAATGCAGTCTTGACATCCATTTGATGTACTTTCCATCCTTTTGATACTGCAATAGCAATAATTATTCTTACTGAAGTATATCTAGCTACAGGTGAAAATTTATCATCATAGTCGATCCCTTCCTTTTGTGAGAATCCTTTGGCAAAAAAACGTGCTTTGTGTTTTTTAATGCTACCATCTGCTACATATTTTATTTTGTATAACCATCTTGAAGAAACAACTGATTTGTTTTTGGGTCTGGGAACAATGTCCCAGACATCATTCTTTAGAATAGACTGATATTATTCAATCATGGCTTCTCTCCAAGCTTGTTGTGTTAAGGCCTTTTCAACATTAACAGGTTTAGATTCTGTGAGTTCTGTTAGGAGGGCAGTATAACATTTTTGCATTCTGGTTCTTTTATATTCTCTGAATGTTTGCTCTAGTTCTACATTATTTTCTTCAAGCATTTTTCTAGCCCACAAGGGTCTCCTTTTGTTATTTTTAATTTCATCATCTTCAGTGTTTGGACATGTATTTTCATCACTTGTGGGTATAGATTCAATATTTGAAGATATAGGTTCCAGATTCATTATGTCATTCTCCCTCTCATTGTTAGTTTCAAGATCTTCATCAATATTTGATATGATGGTGTCTTCATTATTTTTGGTTATGATTATTTCTTCAAATTTTACATCTCTATTGAGTTCTATTGATCTTTTTCCTGGGATGTAAATATGATACCCTTTTGTGTCTTCAATATAGCCTACAAATATTCCTTTCTTTCCAGATGGATCTAGTTTAGTTCTCTTCTCTTTTGGAACATGTATGTAGACAGGACAACCAAAGACTCTGAGATGACTTAGGTCTGGTTTCTTCCCTGTGAATACTTCTTCTAGGGTGGTATTTTCTATTATAGAGTGGGGACATCTATTTTGAATATATACTGTTGTGTTTGCTACTTCGGCCCAAAAAGATATGAGCATGTTTTGATCATGTATCATAGCTTTTGCTGCTTCTATAATAGTTCTATTTTTCCTTTCTGCTACTCCATTCTATTTAGGATTATATGGTATAGTATACTCCCTCTTAATCCCAACATATTTGCAGAATTCTTTAAAACTATCAGAAGTGTACTCTCCTTCATTGTCTGACCTTAGAATCTTTATTTTCTTGCCAGTTTGGTTTTCAACTAGGGATTTGAATTCTTTGAACTTAGATAGTACTTCATTGGAATCTTTAAGTTTTAGTAAGTATATCCAAGTTCTTCTAGAATAGTCATCAATAAATATTATGTAGTATAATGCACCAGAAAAGGAACGTGTTGACATAGGACCACATAGATCAGTATGAATTAGTTCTAATATGCTTTTGGACTTGTGTTCACTTGTCTGAAAGGACACTTTTGTATTTTTTCCTAATGCACACCCCTTACAAATGTCAAAGTGTTCATATTTTAGATGGGGAATCCCTAATGTAATTTTATTTAATGTTGGAAGAACATTATATCTTATATGGCCTAATCTTTTATGCCATATTTCATTGTTGTTCTGAACCTCGTGATTTAGGGAAATTTTTTGTTTATTACATAATTTGTATAAAATTCCTTCCCTAAACCCTATAGTAATGGCATTTTTCATATTTGAGTTTTTATTCCAAAGGAGTACTTTATTTTCATTAAATGTGACTCTGTATCCTTGATCAGACAGTCCTGATATGGAGATTAAGTTTCTCTTGATTCCTGGCACATATAGTACTTCTTTCAGTTGTAAGGTCACTCCTCTTATCTTGATTGAACAGGTCCCAATTCCTTTCATGGGATAAGTTGAGTTATCTCCAATGGTAACTTCTACTGCAGAGTGTCCTTCTAAGGTTTCAAATTGTTCCTTAATTTCTGTGATATGTCTATAGGCTCCACTATCAATTATCCAGTTGCTCTTATTTGAATTTATTTCACTTTCCAAGGCTAGGTAAAAGAGTGAATGTTCTTCATTGACTTTGGAAAGTACAGCTTGTATTTTCTTCCTTTTCGGGCAATATTTATGAATATGTCCCTATTTTTCGCATTTGCCACATTATACTTTGGAGAGGTCTTTTTTCATTGAATTGTTTGAAACTTCTTTAGCTTTTGGAGAACTTTTTATTATTTCCAGAAGTGTTTATGTGAAGGGAATGCACTTCAATTCCTTTATTGGATGCCATTCCTCTAGAAATTAATCTAGATTCCTCTTGAGTACAATCATTGTTTAGCTGCTCAAATTTTGGTAATGGAGGTCTAGTACTTATACATTGAATGAATGTTTCCCATGAAGTAGGTAGACCTTTGAGAGAAATGAGGGTTAATTATATGTCCTCTATATTTTTCCCAATAGAGAGAAGTTGATCTCTTATTTCTGAGATTCTTAGGAAGTAAGAAGTGATAGTCTCCCCTTTGTTCATTTTCATATTCAATAGATGATTTTTAAGAGTCAAAATTCTGCTAGCATTGTTGATCTCAAAAGTGTCTTGAATTATTTTGAAAATTTCAAAGGCACTGGTTATTCTTGATATTCTAGGAAGGATAGAGTCTTTGACTGAGTCAATGATTAATTTCTTGGATTTGTTGTTTCGCCTTTTTCCATGTGGTTTTCTTTGCTTCAGTTTCAGGTATTTTAAGTTCCTTCTCTATATAATCCTCTAATTCAAGTTCTAGAAGAAGAGAAGTAATCCTAGTTCTCCAGCATACAAAATTTTATGCTCCCTCAAGTCTATCTTCCATTCTCATACAATGAGCCATTTCCATTTAAATTTTAATATACAAAGGGTATGCTTGAATATATTTAAAATTGTGCTCAAATATAGTTTATATAAAATTTATCAATTTTATAATTTTATCTTCTCTAATAACCTTGCTACTCTAATACCATGCTAAGGAATTTAGATCAGAAGATATATTAATCTAATAGTTGATGTAGAATACAATTTCCCTTTTTATTGATTGATTCTACAATATGCAATGACTATATGTATTGATCCCAAAAGATACGTATGTGAAAGGTCATGACTAAACATAGCGATTACTATGTTGAGTCGTGACTGTTCACATTGTATTAGTTAGTGAAACATATTGTAACAAATCGTAATACATGATAATGCAAATCGTAATCATATTAATGTAAATCATAAGTCACAATATTATCATGACTATTCTATTGTTACAGTAAATGATAATCATTGTGACTATTAACAACAACAGTCACAATACTATCGTGACTGTCCAAGATAATTGCTATCGGTTTGTTTTATGTACCGATTATATTCACATTGTATTTTATATTATATATATATATGCATAAACATGTTTGTATCATCAGCTATTAAACATGAATGAACAACATTTTAACAGTTACCATATAAAGAACTGATAGACAAAATGAAAGAGCACTTCTTAAAACTACAGATCACACAGGTTCCCAGATTACAAAACAAAGTAGCAGATGCAATGGCCACTATTGGGTCCCTTCTTGAAATTACTTGGGATGCCACACAATATGAATTCTTAGTTGAGCAACTCCATACGCCCACTTACAAGAACATTGATTCTAAAATGGTATGCATTTTGGTTGGTCCCTAGTCCCCATGTTACCATGACATCACTGCCTATCTAAAAAATGGTATCATATCCCCCCATCTCACAAACACCCAACGCCAGAAACTCATTAGCAAAGAATCCCGCTACACTCTTGTAGAAAATACCCAATATCATATGGGATATAATAACATCCTCTCTAGGTGTTTAGATCCAAACAAAGTCACCTTGGCATTACAAAAAGTATAGGTTGTAATTTTTGGTTCCCACACGAGTGGCATGGTCCTATCTAAGAAACTTCTTAGAGAGGGATACTATTGGCCCACAATGGAACATGATACTTGTGATTTTGTAAAGAAGTGTCTACCCTGCCAGCACCATGCCAATTTGATTCATGCTCTAGTGCAAGACCTACATCCTATTGCATCTCAGTGTTCATTCTCATGTTGGGGCTTCGACCTCGTTGGTAATATCACACCCTTGTCTTCAAAATGACACAAGTATATCATTACGACAACTGAATAATTCATGAAATGGGTAGAGGCCATCCCACTCACCCTCACAATAGGAGTACAAATATCCAAATTCATCCTCTATCATGTCATTTGTCGCTTCGGCATTCCATCCACCATTTTCATAGATCGTGATACACCTTTTCAGAATCAACATGTGATATATCTATGTGACCAATTCCACATCCACCATTGCTTTTACAATCCATATTTCCCACAAGGTAATGGCCAAGCTAAGGCAACTAACAAAACACTCCTAAAAGTCCTCAAGAAAGTTGTCAATGATACTAGTCCTGACTGGCACCTCCAAATCAATCCTTCCCTCTGGGTTTATTGTACGTCCTACCGTACTCCTATAGGAACCACCCCTTACTCATTTGTGTATGGTTCATAATTTTTCTTACTAATTAAGGTCAAATTCCCATCATTATGTGTGTCACTCAAGAACCTGATCACTTATGAAGGCTCTCACGTGGCGCAACTCACACAACTTGACCTTCTAGATGAAAAGAGACAACAAGCCTACAATCACCTCATGGTCTACCAAAATAGGCTTAAAATAATTGACAATAAGAAAGTTTTCCCACGATAATCAGATGGGGTATTTAGTCCACAAAGAGAATCAGAAGGTACAAGAACATAGAGAAAAGAAGGGCAAATTTAAGGTCACCTAGTTGGGCCCATATGTTGTCACAGAAAAATTTGGGTCAGGTGAATATCAGTTATCAACACCAAAAGGAGAACCTTTGAATAATACCACCAACATCATTCTCCTCAAACAGTTCTATGCCCGATCCATGCAATGTACCCCACTTATCTAAAAAAATCCATAAAAAGTATAAAAACTCCTAAAAAATCATTATCTTTATGAACATCTAGTAAACAGGCACTACGAGGATAACAAAAAAATCAAAAAAGAAAAGAAAAATATAAAAAGGCAAAGAGAAATAAATCATGCTATGGTGAAAACTTTGCAATCATGTGCCTTGGACAAGTATGTGTGATGAGAACCTAGAAATTAGGCATCGCATATAATATGTCATATCATTATCTATCTAACTCGCATCTCCTTCTATCTCATCCATCACATCCACCTAACCCCAATCATGTCCCCCTCACAAATCACATATTCCCTGGGTGTTCCATTATCACAGACACCAGTTATAGAATTGACTCCTATCCCAACCCCTGAGATTTTGTACATATCGTTTGCATATAATTTCTCATTCTCATTGTACGTATGACTCCTATTCATATCCTTGGGATTTGCACATCCCATTTTGTACATATGTCATCCAATTCAGTCTCACCTTAAGCATTAGTTCAATATTTTGTTAGGGTCCACTTGTGCATATCTCGCATCCTAGGTCAGTGGCCTTGCAAAAAGTGATCTAGATTCATTGTTCCCCTAAGTCTTGTGTTTCAACAAGTTCCTTTAGAGAAACTCTTGATCCAGTGATTGTCCTTGAACCAAATTTTTCCATCTGCATGCAAATTTTTAGTCTCACCCGTCAACAAGTCATTGCAGGACGTATCCTTCCTCATGTCTGACCTAAATCCTATCAATATCTATATAATTTATCTCTATTGGAGAAAGGTATTTGTGGATAATTGTTTTTTTGTCTTGAATTTTGATTTTGGTTCTTAGTTATCATTTCCAGCTCTCTAGGCTTTCCTTCTCCTCAAAGTTGCCATGATCCTTTATATCATGGTATGCTGCAAATAGATGCATCTAGGACAATGTTATGATCTCTTTTTCTACTTGTGAGTTAGTCGGATATGACCCTTGCATGCATATGATCCTTTCATGATTACATGGTGCACTTGGGAAATGTCATTTTTCTACATGTTACCCATCATCATTTCCACCTTGAATCTCTCAAGACTCATGTGTGATATTGGAGCCACCCTTGCATTCCTATTGTGTTAGTCACATGCAATACTGGTGAAAAGGCCTTGCATTCCTAGTAAACTTGGCAGGTCTAGATAGCATTTCTATATTAAACTAAGTGCTCAAACTACATGGTGGTATTCCATCTCAAAATAACCCACACTCAAGCTTCAAGAAATCCCCCTACCATATCCCTGAAAAAATCCTATCAGTATCCTAAAGCAATCTCTCCAAATCCTCAGAAATCCTAACAATCCAAGTCAAATCTAATCCAAACAAATTCCCCCTAAACTGCTCCAATCATAAATGTCCACAACCTTGTTTGGAGGAAAACTTGAATCACCCCCATCACCTGTCCTTCCTTGAGGTTGTGGATTTTGATTGTGAAAATGTTTACCCCCATCCCCTGCCCTGATTTGCCTATCATATCGGGGATCTAGCCAAGTCATGATATGTCACATATACCCATCCCACCTATGCATTTTGTTTCATATCCAAATTTCAATTCACTAGCATTCATTTTAGTCTATATTCACTTTTAACTTACATTCATCTTAGTTTGCATTCATTTTAATTTGTATTCATTTTATTTTGTATTCATTTTAACTTGCATGCATTTATTTATCTTGCCTTTGTTTGATAGATATAAGTTATCATATAAATTACATCATCACATATAAGTTAGCATCATACATAGCATCATAAATCCAAAAACATCACGTGCATCCTTCACATATATATACATGCATAAAACATTAAAGCACAAAAAAGCACATCGCATCTATCTGCATCCACACACGTTGGTAATCACATCATGAATCATATAAATTTCATGATCACATACAAACATCCATCCTGAAAAACAAACATGTCATCATATCATATAAAGCAACCATCCTGCATCACCCACATGTCAGTCCATCATAAAGCATCATACATCTACATCATGCATCCATAAGAGAAAACACCAAAAGGCCATATAACACATAAAGCCCACCACAATTCTGCATCATATATATCAAGTCCTGCATAAAATATCCACACTTTCATGAAAGAATACAAGTCTCAAATGTCCATCATCATAACATAAATATCCCATATCATACAAAATTGGGCTATGTGCCCAAAAAATAGTTGCATCATGTCACATATCACTGTCCCTCAAGTCCCCCTATGGGAGGCTGACTCTCTGGATCCTGGCTCGAGGTGTCATGTGGATCAATCTGTCCTATAGGTACCTATGTGGCCCACACTATCAACCTAACCCCTGTAAGGTTCTACTCAGAAAAAATCAGGATCCCTGCCCCTGTGATTGGTGGCCTAAGCCCTATAACCAGTGTGGCCCCTTGACTATATGTCCCTATATCCTACCTCTCCCTTGAGACCCCTGTGTGAGAGCTCTCACCATCCTTAATATGAATGGAACCCCCGACCAACTTTCTAGGACTCTAGCTATGCCCTGGCCATTGAATCTATCCCTGTCCTTATGTACTTTGAGACCCTCCTCCCCCTTCTTATTTCCCCTTGTCTATTGGTTGGTCCTCCTCCTATCATCATCAATCCCCCTACAGCCCTGTATGACTCTCCCCTATCCTAGGGCACAACTGCATGATACATCTCCTGATACTAACCCACCTACTCCCTAGTCACTACAAGATCTCTACTCAATCCCACAACTATTGCAGTATTACTGCCTCCCACACCGCCCCAAAGCTATCTCCACCCTCAACCCCCCCTCCCCCAACATCTTGTATCAGCTCATCCCTCTCCCTTTATAGCCTATCCCTCTCTACCATGTATGCATCTCTCTCCAAGGGATACTTATCCCTCTCCTCCAACAATATAAACCCCTCAGTCATCATCTGAGCTACATGTGCCTGCATGTTGTCCCTCTCCCCCTAGCCTCCCCCAGCTATTGTGTCATCTCAGTCACCTATTCTCTCATATCAACAATCTCTATTTTCACTTGTTCCCTCTCACGAGTCATAGAATCCCTCTCTTGTTTGAGCACATATCACTCAGCATGTAGCCCAGTCCTCTCCCCCTGAGTATGTCTCAACTGCTGGCTATGTTAGTAATAATTGAGAGGGGGGGTGAATTAGTGGCCTCAAAATTTATCCTTAAAAACTTTAACCACCAATCTATAAACCTCAGATTATTATGTCCCTACAAGATGCATGCCATGAAATACTTTATATAGATTAACTGTCTGTCATTTTTCCTTGTCTTTCCTTATTCTCCTTGATTACCGATAAGCAATATAACTATTTACCGAAACTCAATAAATAAGTAGATTATACCAATCAATCCAGAATTAACTATGTGAGATATAAAACAATAAAGTAATAAACCACACACACATAACACGTGGATTTTAACATGGAAACCCTATCAAGGGAAAAACCACTGGGACCGGTACCCCAAATTTTCACTCTTCTAAAGTGAGCCCTGTTAGGAGCCAACCCTATTAAAGGTTACAAACACAATGTTAAGTGTGACCTTGTTAGAGGATTTTATACATAGAGGTTGTCACTTAGTATCGGACATCCATTTGCTACCATCTTTGAATCAACCTCCTTCTTAGATTGTGAATAGGATTTAGGCAAATCTTGCTACCATCCTTGAATCAGCCTCCTTCTTAGACCATCAATAGGTATTGGGCAAGTCTAATGCTACTTTCATGAATCAACCTTTTTGGCACTCCTTGAGAGATACCTCAATATATATAAGACTGTTAAGTCCTACTCTCTTAAGAGACTTGATGCTTCAATGGTTAAATTGAAACACTATGACCTATTCATGATGCAACTTTGAATTGTAGATTTTCAGATCTATTTAAGTACATTACCTCTCTGATCAATGTATCAATTCAATTCTTTTGTGCTCCACACTTTCTGCTCTATGATGTTGTGCTCACTATTCGTCGGTGTTTGTAGAATTCCTTAGCTCTCCTTTAGCTTGATTGATCAGGACTGTATGAAGTTGTTCTTCATCAGTTACTCTTCAGCATCCTCTTTCTATTCACTCCCCTTAATCCCTTTTCTGTGAATGTGATATGGAAATGAATTAAGCTTGCCTCTTATATAGACATGATATTCATTGATTCTTGATTCTTGGCGTGATAAAAAATATAGCCAATCATATTTAAAGCATAACTCTTGATTTGTCTCATAGAAATCATCTTTCCAACTGTACAAATCATCTTTAAATCAATCACTTAACTCTAGTCGAATAAAACAAAGAAAACAACCAGTTAAGTCTTTCTTTTAGCTCTGCCAGCTATATATTTTGTCATTTTCTAAACTTTCAATTCTGTCGGTCAACTCTGCAATTAGTCATCAGTGACTACTGATAGTTCTATCGGTGAGACTCCAGTTAGCATCATGATCTCCATCTATCAAGAATCACTAGAAATTTACTCGTCGGGCAACCTTCTGACTTTGTTTGTTGGGCACTCTGTGGTTCTGCTTTGTCGGGCAACACCTCTCTTCTGCTCGTCAGGTATCACTGTGACTTTCCTTCTTTTCTCTATCCGTCGATGTGCACTCCATTAGTGTTTATTGTCACTTAGTGAATACATGAATTTTATGCATTGCTAGAAGTATAACCTTGGTTCCTTTGGTTCTCTAAAGTCTTTGGCATTATGTACATGACCATACAAATGATATCAAGTTGACATCAATGACAATACAATCATTAACTGATTAATGATTTTCCTTATCTTCAACTTAACATTATCAAACATTCAATCACTTACATGTCATCAATATCTCCCTTTTGAATTGATGGAAACATACTATATTATCACACTATACTATTTCTAATACAATATGAAATACAACAGTTGAGATTCATCAAACTACCAAACAGTTTGTTATGATAACCGATAAAAATGTTTGACCGTCGGTAAGCTCTGTTTTAGCTTAGATTTGATTCTTGCAGCTCTCCTTATTTCTTGTTGTGATGTGTTGTATCCTCTCCTTGTGTCAATTTCTCTCTTTTTCTATTCTTTTCCTCTTGTCAGCAACTCTCCTCTTTGTATTTATCTCTCTCCCTATGGATATGATCTCTCCCTGTTGAAGTAATCTGAAAATGGATAATCTCTCTTCTTTTTCTGAAGACTGTGATAATATGGATAATCTCTCTCCCTTTGATAGCAATGCCAAACAAATATCTTACAGATATCTGACATTAATGTGAAGTGATCTTTTCTTTCCATCCATAATATATTCCTTGAATTTCCCTTATCCATCAGCAATACATCAATATGTTCCGGTGCTCGGTTCTGATATATACCTATTGTATATAGCTATAGCTTTGAAGTTCATCTTTTGCTTGCATCAAAATGAATGATGTTCTGAGAATATGTAGGTTGATGTAGCCTTCAGTCATTTTACTGACTGGTAGACAAGGGTTTGACCCCTACTCTCTTCCTCAAGTATTCAAATGTATCCTTGGGCAGTGGCCTGGTGAAGATATCAGCCAATTGTTCTTTTGATTGCACATACTCAAGTATCACCTCTTTTTCTTGAACTTGTTCTCTCAAATAATGATACTTGATGGCAATGTGTTTAGTCTTAGCATGCATAACTGGATTCTTGGAAATGTTTATTGCACTAGTGTTATCACAATCTATAATCACTGGTTCTAGGATCTTCATATGCATACCTTCCAGTAACTATTTGATCCATGCAATATTTGAGCAATTTGCAGCAAAAACAACATACTCTGCTTCTACAGTAGAATGAGAGATGCATCCTTGCTTCTTGCTAATCCATGTGAAAAGTCTGCCACCCATAAAGAATGCTCCTCCAGTTGTGCTCTTTTAGTCATCAAGATTTCTAGCCCAATCAGCATCGGTAAACACCTTAAGTTTAAATTTGCCTTCTCTTCTATACCATAAGCCATGTTCCTCATTGTTCTTTAGATATCTTAAAATTCTTCTCACAGAAGTCATATGTGATTCCCTGGGGTTAGCATAAAATCTAGCAACAATTCCTACTACATGTGCAATATTTGGTCTAGTATGGACAACATACATGAGTTTACCTATCATTGATCTGTACAAAGTCTGATTTACCTCTGGTGTCTTGTCCTCCTTTGTTAATTTACATCTAGTAGCCATCGGTGTTCCAACTGGTTTGGAATCTTCCATCTTGAATATTTTTAGGACCTCTTTAATGTATTTGGACTATTTAATGAAAATACCTTCACATTGTTGCATAATCTGTAGACCAAGAAAGAACTTGATCTCTTTGAACATAGACATCTCAAACTCTTTTCTCATCTCATTACCAAATGATTTTCATAGCATATCATTGCCTCCAAATATGATGTCAAAAACAAATATTTAAGCAATCAAACTGTTAGCATCAGTATCTTCCTTCAAATAAAGACTATTGTTTTCACTAGTCCTTACAAATCCAATACTTATTAGATAGGAATGAAGTAATTCATACCAGGCTCTAGGAGCTTTCTTCAATCCATACAAGGCTTTATGAAGTCTACATGCCATGTTCCTCTTGTCTAGATCTAAAAACCCTTCTGGTTGCTCAATGTATACCTCTTCTTCAAGTATTCCATTTAGGAATGCTGACTTGACGTCCATCTGATATACCTTGAATCCTTTGAATGCAGCATAATAAAGTAGTATTCTTACACCTTCTAGCCTAGAAACGGGTGCAAAGGTCTCTCCATAGTCTATGCCTTCCTCTTGTGCATACCCCTTGCATACTAGTCTTGCTTTGTTTCTTGTGACTTCTCCATTCTCATTCAGCTTATCCTTGAATATCCATTTAGTACCGATGACATTCTTGTCATCTGGTCTTGGCACAAGTGACCATGTCTTATTCTTTTCAATCTTCTCAATCTCGTCATTCAAAGCACTTATCCATTCTTCATTATCAAGTGTAGCATTCACAGATTTTGGCTCAAACTCACAAATTAAACAACTTGAGTTTAAAGACTTACTTCTTGTTCTTGTACCATCTTTCTTATCTCCTATGATATAGATCTCTGGATGGTTCCTTCTTACATATCTAACAAGTACAGGTACAATTCTTTGTGTATCAACTTGATCATCATTTTTATCTTCATTCTGTTCTTCATCACCTTGCACATTATTTTGATCATCATCCTGACTGTCAGTAATTACAGCCTGACCAACAGTTGCAACATTCTATTATTCTTGATTTAAGCATTGTTGCTCAGGTAGAATGTGAGGTTCTTCATAGTATACAAACTTGTTGTAGTCCCCTAGTTCTTTTGTGCTTTCCAGTTCATTCTTTTCTGCAAATTCATCTATCTTTACATTTGCACATTCAACAATTTTGTTAGAAGCCTTGATAAGACATTTATAAGCTTTGCTCTTGGTGGAATACCCTAGAAAGATACCTTCATCACTTTTGGCATCAAGCCTTCCATTTCTATCATCTTTTAAGAGATAAAATTGACTACAAAATATTTATAAGTAACTTACATTGGGTGTTTTACCATACCATAGCTCATAGGGTGTCTACTTTGTGTCCTTCAATTGTACTCTATTTAATGTGTAGACAGTAGTACTGACAGCTTCCCTCCAGAAGATTTGGGTGATGCCTTTCTCTATCATCAGTGTTCTCACACAATCAACTATGGATCTGTTCCTTCTCTCAGCAATCCCATTCTGCTGTGGTGTTCTTGGTGCAGAATCCTATCTTTTTATACCATGCTCATTACAGAAATTAGTGAATTCATTTGATATAAACTCACCTCCTCTATTTGATCTCAAGCATTTCATATCCTTACCACTTTTTTTCTTTACCATAGCCTTATACCATTTAAACATCTTGAATGCTTCAGATTTATCTTTTAGAAACATAATAGTCATCATTCTAGAGTAACCATCAAAAAAGAGAATAAAATATCTATCTCCATAATAAATCTTTGTCCTCATTGGTCCACATAGATCAGTATGGACTAATTCTAGAATATCATCAAATGTATGGGGTTTACTTTTGAAACTAGACTTTGTCATTTTACCTTTTGAAAATTCTTGCACATGATGTTGTCGGGCTTTAACATATCGATAAGCCTCTTACATTTCTCCTTCTGCTTATTTTCATTTCTAGCCATTAAGCAACTGGTGTTAGTATCATTCAGATATAATAAGTTATATTTTGTCTGTTCACCAGTACCAATCAATCTTCCTGATTCATTGAAGATCTTTACCTTCTTATTCTCAATTTCTACTCTGTGACCTGAATTATTCAGCTAAAAAAAACTCAATAGATTATAATTCAATCCTTTTACCCAATAAGAATTTTCACATTTAATCAGGTTGTTCAACATTATAATTCCTTTACCTTCAACTGGACAATGTGTATCATTACCCATTCTTACTATACCACCATTATAATACTCAAAAGTGTTAAAATTTTCTTTTTCACCGGTCATGTGGTGAGTGAAGCCACTATCTATAATCCAGATGTCATTCTTGCTAACCTTAGATATGAGTGTAGTTTCTACATACCTTTCATCTTTATCTAAATCATCTTTCATAGCCACAAATACCATCTCGATGTCATCATCAGGTTCGGTGTCAGTATCTTCATCTTTGCAAGCAGCAAGGTAGCTGGCTTTCTTTCCTTTGTCCTTGAAGTCTCAGGTATCTCTTCTTTCTGATTGTCTATAGCTTCTTTAATCCTTGTTATCACCTCTGTCAAATTTCTTCTCAAAAGTTATGTCATTACTTCTGTCATCTTTTGTGTTAGGACATCTTGCAGCAAAGTGTCCAATCTCTTTACAATTAAAGCATACAAGTGGCAACTGGCCTCTGTATTTACCTTTGCCTCTCTGCATTCTTCTAGCCATAAGTGCTTCTATTTCATCTAGATCTTCTTCTTCACTTTCACTTTCACTATCTCTTCTAGATGTGTTTCTATGAATTGATTTGCTTATTCTCATAGAAGACTTAAATGCAGACTCTAAGTTTGGTAAGACACTATTATCAAAGTTATTCATCTCAAATGAAATCAGTCTACCAATTAAACTATCAAGAGTAACTTTATTGTTTTCTACTGCTCTCATTTCTTGAATAGCAGAAACTCTAATAGCATATACAGGTAATAAGGTTCTTAATATTTTACTTACCATTGTCTTCTCTTCAAGTGTACCTCCAACTCCTCATATAGCATTGACTACTTCTTTTATTCTTGTGTTGTACTGTGTGATGTTTTCTCCTTCTTTCACTCTGAGATCATCAAAATTTCCTCTAAGACTTTCTACCTTGTCTCTCAGAACATTTGTATCACCTCCATGTACAAGCTTCAATTTGTCCCACATTTGCTTTGTTGTTTTTCCCTAGACATCCTCAAATTCAGCATCAGAGAGTGAGGAAGAAAGCTCTATAACCATGCAGTTGTGTTCATGATTTTCTTTGAATTGATATACAGTTAATGATCTTGTTGGAAACACATATTTAGTATCTAGGAATTGAGTAACATCATTACTAATACCTAATAAGTGGAGTCTTATCCTGCTTTGCCCTGAAGCAAAGTTTTCTTTGTTCAACATGGGCACATCTCGTCTGTTCATCTTGTGATCTTTGACTTAGGTCTTGAAATCTTCCTTTCTAAGCACACAAGCTCTAATACCAATTGTTAGTAATAACTAAGAGGGGGGGTGAATAAGTGGCCTCAAAATTTATCCTTAAAAACTTTAACAACCAATCTATAAACCTTAGATTATTATGTCCCTACAAGATGCATGCCATAAAATACTTTATAAAGATTAACTATCTGTCAGTTTTCCTTATCTAACCTTATTCTCCTTGATTACTGATAAGCAGTATAACTATTTACTGAAACTTCGTAAATAAGAAGAGTATACCAATCAATCTAGAATTAACTATGTGAGATGTAAAACAATAAATTAATAAACCACACACACATAACACATGGATTTTAATGTGGAAACCTTGTTAAGGGAAAAACCATTGGGACCAGTACCCCAAATTTTCACTCTTTTGAAGTGAGCCCTGTTAGGAGCCAACCCTGTTAAAGGTTACAAACACACTGTTAAGTGCAACCTTGTTAGAGGATTTTGTAGATAGAGGTTGTCACTTAGTATCGGGCATCCATTTTCTACCATCCTTGAATCATCCTCCTTCTTAGACTATCAATAGGCTTTACGAAAATCTTGCTACCATCCTTGAATCAGCCTCCTTCTTAGACTGTCAATAGGTATCAGGCAAGTCTAATGCTACTTTCATGAATCAACCTTTTTGGCACTCCTTGAGAGATGCCTCAATATATAGAAGACTGTTAAGTCCTACTCTATTAAGAGACTTGATGCTTCAATGGTTAAACTGAAACACTATGACCTCTTCATGATGCAACTTTGAATTGCAGATTTTTAGATCTATTTAAGTACATTACCTCTCTAATCAATGTATCAATTCAATTCTTTTGTGCTCCACACTTTCTTCTCTATGATGTTGTGCTCACTATTTGTCGGTGCCTGCAAAATTCCTTAGCTCTCCTTTATCTTGATTGATTAGGACTGTATGAAGTTGTTCTTCATTAGTTTCTCTTCAACATCCTCTTTCTTTTCACTCCCCTTAATCCCTTTTCCATGAATGTGATATGGAAATTAATTAAGCTTGTCTCTTATATAGACATGATATTCATTGATTCTTGATTCTTGATTCTTGGCGTGATAAACAATCCAACCAGTCAGATTTAAAGCATAACTCCTAATTTGTCTTGTAGAAATATTCTTGCCAACTGTACAAATAATCTTTAAATCAATCACTTAACTCTGGTCAAATAAAACAAAGAAAAAAACCAGTTAAGTCTTTCTTTTAGCTCTACCAGCTAGATATTTTGTTGTTTTCTAAAATTTTAGTTCTGTCGATCATCTCTGCAGTTAGTCGTCGGTGACTACTGATAGTTCCATTGGTGAGACTCTAGTTAGCATCATGATCTTTGTCTATTGGGCATCACTATAAATTTACTTGTCGAGAAACCTTGATTTTACTCATCAGGCAACCTTCTAACTTTTCTTGTTGGGCACTCTGTGGTTTAGCTTCGTCGGGCAACATTTCTCTTTTGATCGTCGGGTATCACTGTGACTATCCTTCTTTTCTCTGTCTGTCGGTGTGCACTCTGTCAGTATTGATTGTCACTTAGTGAATACATGACTTTTATGCATTGTTAGAAGTATAACCTTGGTTCATTTGGCTCTCTGAAGTCTTTGGCATTATGTACATGACCGTATAGATGATATCAATTTGACATCAATGACAATACAATCATTAACTGATTAATGACTTGCATTATCTTCAACTTGACATTATCAAACATTCAATCAGTTACATTTCATTAGGCTAGTGGTTGTGTTCATCAATAAAAGTGATCTTGGTTACTCTACCATTTAATACCCTCCCCACCTGATGAGGATCCCCCTCTCCCACCTGATCATGTATCTATGCCTATAGGTACAAATGAATCTTGTGTACCTGTCTATGAACCTAGGTTCTAACTCTCACCATCCATATCTACCTCCATCTCATCTCCTCCCACCCATAGCCTTATCTCCCTCTCCCTGATCATCATCTCCTCTCCCTCCTCTCCTTAGTGCTCATCTATGTGATACCACCACTGGTTCTCTCGTCACCCATCCTTCTCTTTGGCCTCCTACTCTCCTCCCTCCTCCTCTCCCTCTCATTGCTAGGGCTTCTAGTCTCCTCACTCTATTAGTCTCTAGAGGTAACACTATCCTCCCAATAGCCTGTGGCCTCAGAAACTAGGCCTAGCACTCCTCTGTACTCCCGTCATCATCCGCCCCCTACCAATCCCACTAAATAGGCTGAATAGCCCTCCATGCTGAGACTAGTTCCTACTTATCTAATGGTGGCCAAAACTCATACCACCTCTCCCTGGTAACTCACTTGTACCATCTCTCTACATTGGGCACTCCCTGTGTATACCCAAACTATTGGGCCACTCTATCCAGTTGATACTACTCAATAAGGTAATCCCATCTGCTGGTCAATAATATGGGATTCTTCACATAGGGAAGATGTACCTAATCCTCTTCCTAGGTTCCTACTCATGTGTATGGCCTCTAAGTGATGCCATCTCTAAAACCATCTAGAACCTCCCTCCAATATTTTGTGTCATACACATCATGGTATGTCAACGGCTCACCCCAATTGCAAACCACATGTTGGTATGCCTATCTCCCTCTCTTTCCTACTGGCTTGACCACTGCAATGTGCCCCAGCCCCATACCTGGAGTAAGGTGGTGAACCCTATACTCCTACCATGACTAGAACCACCATGATAGATGATTTGGTGGAGATCCATGTATGCCTCTACCAACATCAAAGTGTTCCATGTTCCGAGTACACTTACATCAATAATTTTCACAATCACCATAATTAGCACTAATTTCATGCTAGTCCCTCCTGTATAAGGGGCAATTTACCCCAAAACCATTCCGCACACGTAAAAGTAAACTAACCTCACTAGCAGTGCATCTAGGTGTCAGTCTAGGGCCATCTATCCATGTTACAAAATAGGTGCAACACCTAGCCCCACCAGTTCCATCAAGGCCTACTATTGGGTATTGTCCCTAGCAATCACATCCATCCCCTAAATAGGAAGCTAAAACATCAGGTACATGTCCTCCAAAGTGATCATCATCTCCCCTGTCAAGAGATGAAACATCACCATCTCTGACCATCATCGATCATAGAGTGTTGTCACCATAGCCATAAATTTCCACCTATGGGGCATCCATGTTAGATACCCAAGCTCAATCGCCTCCACCTGTGCCCAATCGATAGTTGTGAACTAGTCACCCGCACATAGAACTGCAACCTGTCTCTCCCGGGATGTCAAGAGATCCACAAACCACTGCAACAAGCCAAGTCCCATCATGTTAATATTCTTATGTTAAAAATCAATCTTAAGAAAACAACCTATTCCTTTTGTTTTGTTATCCCATCCCCTTCCTACCCTTCACCTTTCATCCAATGCTTGCATTCCCACCAAATGTGTATTTTCCTCAAGTTCCCACAACCCTACACTCTCCTCCCATTCTTGAAATTGTGGGATCTCTTAGCCCACTTACATACGCAAACCTCATGGGAACCCAATCGCAAAAAACCCCTACCCTACCCTCGCAATCCCTCACGGGATCACATAATCTTACCCTCCACCTCCCCTTTTTTCTCTGGGACCGTGATCCCACAAGAACTTGTTATAGGATCACAGTCCCATGATATGTTCTTCCCGCCCACCCATTTTTGCAATCCCACAAAAAATCCTACCCCTTCCCATTTCTATCCCTGGACCCAAGAATTTTTTGTGGGATCGCGATCTTGCTAGACCTAAGGGTGATCCCGCTGACCCAACGCCTGTAGGATCCCTTCCTATAAACTTAAAATTTGCAAAAAATAATACATGCATAAATCACTGAGCTAGTTTTTTGGTCCTACCTGTGTGTCTGGCACTTGGTGTTGTCATACGCTCCTCACAATGTTGATCTAGTGCCTCGCTCATCCCTATTTGCCATCATGCTATGCGATATCAAAGCTCAAAATAACTAAGATATTTCTAAGCTCAATCTGCACAATAAACCCTTTTCCTCAACCTCTAACCCTTATATATCCCCACCCATGATGCCTTTTACCGCCCCCAATCCCCCCATCATATCCACACTCCTCCCTGACCCTTATATTCTTGTTCATCTCACAATCCTGTTACCCAGGTACCTCTTCTTCTCCTCCTTCCTCGTCAGCCCCCATTTTCTTTTCGAGACACCTCCAAGTCCTTGTTTTTGCTTCCCTGTCACCCTCTCAAAGGGGAATCACCCAGTCTAACTCTCTTCTCCCTACCCATTCTCTCTCCTCCCATCACATCCTCTTAATGCTCCAAATTACCCTCTAATCATCCCTAATCAAGCCTAATCACCCCTAAACATTTGCACAATCATAATCCAAGGATCAAGGAATATTAACCCTTGTCCAAGTCAACCTTCATGTCACATCCCTCAAATTATCAACCATATGCATTTAAGTCTTCCTTAAATGCTCTTACATCCCTCTTACACACTCCATCCATCTCTTACATCTTTTTCCCCTCTCACATCTCCCAAAATTGTCACATTCTCCCATTCTTCCAAACCTCTCTCGTTGTGACACTTGTCAAAAGGGTAGGCATTTGAGAAAGCACAATCCATGTGCTCTCTCTCAAATTTATCTCCACCCTTCCTCAATTTTTCATCTCAACCATCCATTCAACCCTCCTATTTCCTATAAATTGAGTCCTCTTCCCGTCACAAATCATCCACTATCAATGCAAAGTTATAATGCTATTTTGAGAGCCAAAAAACCATCAACATACCCTTATGATGTCAAAATCCCTCCAAATCATTGAATCTTGAGCGCACATCCAAACCATCTTAGAAAAATCTACACTTCAAAGAGGACTTTCTCTTTTTAAGGAAGGTTTGCATATTCTTAGGCTTGTTGGTTTTTTAGCTCTTCTTTTGTCTTAACGTATATGTTGTATTAATTATTATAGTGAATGCTTTAAATATTTATTGTGTTCCCTTAGCTATTACTCTTTCATTGCATACACCACCATCATACTTTTCATAGATCACAAACTTTCTCTTCTCACTAGTATATGATGAGAGCATCTATTGTCTATTACCCATTTATCTTCTTTAACAACTTGAGAAGCTAAGGCTTTCTCTTCAACAACACAAGTAGAACTAGTAGGTATAGAATCTTCAGGCTTAGGATCTTCTTCTTTGATATCAATTAATTTAAATTCATCATCACTCTTGTCAGCATCATCAGATTCATCTTTTTTAAATCCTTCATCAGTAGTATAGTAACATTTCTTTCCAATAGTAGGTTTGTTATTCTTTAAATTAGGAACCCTTTCTGGACATCTAGATGCAATATATTCTATCTTATTGAATGAAAAACACTTAAGGGGAATCTTTCCCTTATACTTACTAGAACCTTTTGGCAATCTTCTAGAAATCAGTGCTTCCAACTCTTAAATTTCTCTCTCCTCTTCTTCAAGCTCTTTCATCTCTTTCTCTTATCTTGACAATATCCTTGTGGATCCTTCTCCTAGATCAGATCTTTGCATGTTCCTTCCAAAAATTGTAGCTTTTACTATTGATTCCACCTTAATAAATGCACCACCAAATTCACTTGGCTCAATAGCAGTAAGCTTGCCTACTAAATTATCTCTTGTTATATCTGTCACTGTCTCAATCTCCTCAATAGCTACAACTTTGTGTCTATAGGAAGGAGGCAATGATTTCTTCCTCTTCCAAAGTACCTCTAGCAAAAAATTCTTCTTCTTCCTAAGTACCTCTAGAACATTTGATCTAGTATACAAAACCTCATTCACCCTAAGCATGAAAGAGGAAACATTTGTATCTTCAAGGCTTCATAATTTTCCTTCAAACTCTACAACTTGGAAATTTTTACTTCCTTGTCTCCTTCATGCAAGTTCTACAACTTATCCCAAATTTCATTAGTCATCTCCAATTCCATGACATTTTTCATTTTAGCATCAGTCAAGGAACTCAACAATTCTTTGTTTCCCCTGATATTTTCTTTGGCATCTCTGATCTCATCCGGTGTAGTAGGGGTTGCAAGAGCAGTATAGGTTGACTTGGTAATCTTCCAACCATAATTATCAATGCATCTGAGATGAACTATCATGTGAATCTTCCATAAAATTTATTTTGTGTCATCAAACCTTGGACTATCCCTATTATAAGTTTTCATCTTTGGATCACCCTCAAGCTGTCGGTATTTCTTCAAGGGACCAAACTTTGAGACCAATTATAGGAAATATGGAAGGAAACAACTGAGTGGGGGATGAATTAGTTGTTCCTAGCCTACAAAACTTCAAAAATATTTAAACCTAAAAAACTCTATTTTTGATCTTAATGAATTACAATTGATGTCAACATATCTATTAGATAGTTTGGATAGTGGTGCAATATGCTGAGAGGTGTAGTGAGGTTAGATTGATGAAGAAAAGTGGTCATGGATGTCACAAGATGTTGTAGAGAGTTTAGCTTATAATTCATGTTGAATTCATCCTAGAGTTTAGAAGATCATTTCAGTATTAGCTTGGAAATCATGCAATTTTAATCATAGCATATAATCTCATAGCTTATAAATCATGCTTATTTTAACAATGATAACAATGCATATGAAGGATGGATGTGTTAGGTCTTTTTCTTGCAGAATTACAACATATTAATAACTGATTAACTCTAAAACTCCCAACTTTAAATTCATGCAAGACAAATCCTAATTGATGATGATTATTCATCCTTCTACTTTTGGTTCCATAGACCAAGGCAAGTGTACCTTCAAATGATTACTGATTTTCAATATCAATTATAGTGGATCAAAGCTTTCACTGATTGGAAAACTGTCCTTCACTATATCAATTTATAAAATACCTTGTAGATAACAATAATTAGCTTAATAAAAAGTTTTACAAGCCAAATTATGATCTTAACAATGGAAAATATCAGTGAGATAAGGATTCCCATCCTTCTTCTTTTTGGAGTTCTTTGAACTTAGGAGGGTTAACCTAGTGATTCTCTCTTTAAGGAATCAGTAAATTGAATTGTATTCTTTAATACAATTACTTAAACATATAAATCTTTATAGCTGAAATGTAAATTATTGATTTCTTTAATATTGGATGATGATTAACTTCTTTCCAAACCCTAAACCAGTGCCTAATTCTTGGGCAAAGAGTCAATATCAAATATAAATCTACAATAAACTAACTAATGAAAACACATGCAGTTTAGATATAATGCCTTATAGACTACCCTTTCACTCACACACCCTTGTTATTAGATCCTCAAACTAATGTTTAACTCTCTAGAATCACCTATAAGAATTACTCCTTCCTTGAAAGAACTCACAAGTAATTGCACAATCACCTTGTAACTAGTATATCTAAGATGCCTTGCAAATTAAACATACTAGAGTCTAAATAGTAATATAAAGAGACAACACAAGATATAGAATATAAATTGTAATGTATTGTATTAATATGTTACTGCTTCAAATACATTCAATAGACAAAAAAGCACAAATCTTAGACAAAATTGAGTAGTCTACCTTTTGGTACTTTTTCCTATTTAGGGTCTGTCTTGTAAGATTTTGAGGTCCCCAGTCATTCATGTTATTCAAGGGTTTAAAATCATGGTTAAGTTTGTTCTCATCCCTCTACAAATTTTGTTCTAACCATTGACCTAGCTGAAAATGTTGAAAAATACTTGTGTCATGTTTCCTAATGTGATTCCGGTCATAAAACCCTAAATGCTAAAATGTCTTTTAATTTCATTTTACCTTTTGTACTTAAGTTATGTCTCTAATGGGTTTGTTTTGAGTAGTCATGTTTGTTAAAGTTGTCGATCCTAACACCATGGTATTACATTATTCCTTTAATCCAAAGTCTGTGGTGGTTTTAATTAAATTTTTTATATACCGAGCATTTCTATTTTGATCCTACGGATCCCTTAACGGCTTAGTCCCCAAGATGCATGACATCTATCACTTAAGTGATTAAGTCTAAGCAATGCATGTCCTAGTGGGGCTAGATGAGTCATAAAATTTCTCAGCTAAATAGTGGGCAGGTCTTAAAATAATCTATGATAGACTTAATCACTTAAAGGCAAAGTGCGCAGCATCTAATGGATAAGTGATTAAGTGGTGTCAACGCATGTCAAAGGAAGTGATGTGGGTCCGGATGCAGACAACATAAAGGTAACTAAAGTTTGGGAAGATCTAACGGTATGCTTAATTTCTTATACCCAAGATGCATGACATCTATCGGTCAAGCCATTAAGTGGTGTTGACATCTAGCAACTGGTCGACCCAAATGCTCAGAGCTGGCGACAATTAAAGAATAGTTAATTTGTTTTACATCCAATGGTTGGCTTGATGGCTTAGCTTCAAAGTAATCAAGATCTAACATGTAAGCCATTAAGCGGTGTTGACATGTGTCAGGATGATGATGTGTAGTCCACTAAAAGTGAAGCTGACCGCAGGATAAAGTTTGGAGAAGTCTGAGAAGATCTGATAGCCCGCTTGATGACTTAATAAAAAACTGATCGACATCTATCGCTTAAGCGATTAAGCCATGATGCCACGTGTAAAAGGTGGGTCCAGCTGAATTCATAAGGTAAGTCCAGTACAGCGCAGTCATCTTATTAAAGGCATTGCAAATCAGAGAAGATCGATGGTCGACTTAATCGCTTAGAAGGAAAACCAATCAAGATCTAAGGAGTAAGCGATTAAGTGGAGTTGACACATGTCCAAGATGAACAGTTGTTTCCGGGGAAATAAGATACTTGTCGGATGAAGATGGTAATATTAAAGATCTACAACTTAAATTCAAAATTGTTAAAATAAGCTCCAGTGAGCTGTTAAGCCATGAGTTTGAAGCAGGAAAATTGATTGCAAAACATGTGGCAACTCCAAACAAATTCAATAAGAATGATTGATTTGATTGAAGCCGTAAAACTAGTTAATTTGACTTGAAGTCATGATAATTCACCAAAATCATTCAAGAAAAGAATAGAATTATAGATATACTCAGCTCCACGTGATAAAGTTGCAGAACGGGTAATTTCTTTGATTCAGTAATTCAGAATCCTAGTAAGATTTGCAGTTCAAAAGAATTTTAGAATTATCTTTTCAAAATCCGGATTTCATCTTAGCAAAAGGCCTTAGGTTCAAAATGGCCCCTAGAATTGATATTTTTGGAGAATCTGATTATCAGAAGAGAAATGTCATGGAGGATTTGCTACAGTAGTTGAATGAATCCACAGGCGATGCTACGCAAATCAAGAGAATAGTTCCATCACATCCCCATTTCAAAATAGGAGAAGGCTTGTATGATTAGGGTAGATAGGAAAAAGATGTTAAAACCAGTTTTAATGGTCTTACCCTATTTAGAACTGTATATAGTCAAAGAAATGCCCCCACCCCAGATTGTAACATATGGGACTTGGATGTAGGAAAGTTGATAGTTCCCAGGGTGTTTATGGATACTGATTTGTTCTCTCTGATTGCCAACACTTATGACAAAGTATCTAGGGTTGTCAGGGATACCAAAGGAAATGTGTTGTTGACTGTTTCATCTGATGAAATCAGAAGAATCTTCAAGTTGAGTGATATCGCAATTCAAATGGATGATACTAACTATGAATACTTTAAGGAAGTATAACAATTTTATAGAAATGAGGCTTTGAGAGGATACTTCAACAAGATAGGAGACTTGATTGTAGTAGGGCCGAACACACCAGAGCCATTCAAATTGTATTATTTCAATGGAAAGGCCAAGAAAATGTATAGTGCCATGTGCCAGGTCTTAGGAGAAGATGAAGAGGTAACAATGCCTGTCCACATAATGCTCATGGTGGTTCAGATTCTACATCCCCACCTGTCAGTAGTTTTTGACTTTGCATATTACATTGCTCAACAAATGCTTGAGGGTTTGGCAGGAATCCAGGATAGCAATATACTTAAACCAATGGGATGGTATTCCCTTATGATGCACATGTTCTTGTCCAATAATGCAGACTTCTTTGAGGAAGAAATGGAGTTGACTAAGTTCCAAGATGACAAATATTTTCCTGTTCAGATGTGGAGTGCTGATCTATCATGGGATAGGAAAGAAGCTAGTTATCTTTACTTTGCTATGGTTTTTTCCACTAGGCTTAGGTCACTGTTGTGCAATCAAAATGCTAGGATCCACACTGAAATGATGAGGCTTTTGAGACCTATGGAGTTTTCCCTAGAATTGAAGATTTCCCATAATTGGGGAGATTAAATTTTATACCTTGTTTCTACAGTAATAAGAGTTTATCGATTAATAGGAACCCCTAATGTACTGCCCTATAGAGTCCCTCTAAAGATTGGGATAGCAGAGCTTATAAGGCAATTGGGTGTACTACATCAGGAAGCCCTAGTAGGAAAAATGAAGGGAAGCATTTTCCCTACCCTCACCAAAGCCCATCATTTCATCATAACAAAGAATGGGTGGACACAATTTGATAAGTATTTTGAACCTTATCACATAGCAACATTTGTATCCAGGTGTGCAGATAATGAAGATTTTATAATGGGTATGTTCAGAAAAAGAACTAAGTGCTTGACATTAGAGCATCAGTTTAACTACCCAGAGGATATCATCAGAAATATTTTTGACCTAGGTGACTAGGAGATCAAGAAGGAGAAGTGGCTGGTGTACAAGAAGTCTTTGGACTTTGCACATAATTTTGACAAATCTTATGATCCTTTGAAGGATTTTTTCCCTTGGGCCAAGAAAATTGAGTCTTTGATGACTTAATTTGAGGGAATCATGCAAACCCTAAATGAGAAGAAACAAAGTTTAATGGAAGCTGAGCCAGAAAAGGCTCATGCTATTTTGAGTAAACTTCAGCAAGGAAGAGTAGTCCCACTAGGGGATTATGTAGTATACAAGAGGAGGGGGTACACTACTATCATGCCCAAAGTTGATAAAAATTCTCAACATAAAGGAAAGAGGCTGGCAAGTGCTATTGCTCAAGAAGTTCCCTCTCCCAAGAGACAAAAGGTGGAGGGAAAAGAGAAAGAGAGTGAATTGTACTCTCCCTCCCAATCCCCTATGCACTTTGATGACCAAGCCATTGCTGAGCAATTGGTTCAGTTGAGGAACACTGGTGAAGTTTTTGTTACTACACAAGAGCTACAAGAAGGGATGCCGGAGACACCTAGGCATACAACTACTGACCTCATAGTGGCAGAATTCATAGGTAAAGAACTAGACCCTATGACCAAGCAAGCCAGTGATGAATTCTTGTTAGGTGACAACTTTGTTAAGACTAGGGCATTCATTCAATTTTTGAGATTAGACCTTGAAGAGGGAGTGTGATTAGACCTTTTGATTCATGTTCTCATTCATCATATACCTTTATTGTAATTATTTTGGAAACATCAATAAGATCTTCAGAGAGACCTATAAATCAGATCATTCTCAAAGTGCACAAATTTAACCCAGATCCACCATTTATAAGGACTCATTTTATTTTATGGCGATGAATGAGGGCTTCAATGTGGAGAGGTTTATTATGGTGTAAATCAGGTCCACAAAAATCTTTATCAGTAAAAACAAGGTGTTGTTGAGCTGCAAGGTTGCCAATCATAGCTTGAAATTGAGCGGCATTTATGTTTTCTGGGACACGAGACCCTTGGAGGGCCTGTTCGAGGATTTCTTTATGAACGGGAGATGTATCTAAAAGCTTAAGGATGGATATCTATGCGGGAGTCTTTTTTAGTTGAGATATTAGGTCATATCATGATGGAGGTCTATTAGTATTGGATGGCACAGCCGGTGCATTTGTTTGGTTATGAGCAGCTTGGACAATAACTCTAGCACGACGAGTAGTAGCACTGCAGTTAGCGGCCTTGAAGGTAAGTGTATTGATAGAGTTATCAGATTCTTTAATGTGACCACAGAGAGAATCAAATCCACATGTATCATTGATATCCACATTTCCACACAATGAGTCAAATCCCATGATACTATTAGTCAAGTAGTCGTAAGGGGTAGTGTTGTTGTTTGATGTTGACGCAGCATTAATGTTCTGATCATTTTGATTGCTTTGATTATGATTAGGAAAAGGACTGCTGTAATTTTCAACTTTGAATTTGATGACTGATTGTGTCCCTCAACCTCAATTTTTCCTGAATCAATAAGGTCTTGGACATAATTTTTGAATTTCATACACTTTTTGGCATCATGTCCTCAGACACGATGGTAGTCGCAATATTTGTTATCCTTATACCAGGCAGGTTTAGGTTAATTTTCATCAAAGGGCCTGGTGTTGGGAAATATGATAAGTCTTGTCCTACCAATCACTAAAAGATAACATCCAGAGGATCTACCAAAGGTGTGTATGTTCATCGTGGTCGTTGAGCATTGTTATTATTACCAGTGTTGATGTTATTATGAGGAAATAGGAAGTTTTGATTACGGTTCTGTTCTTGAGAGGGTTGTTGTTGATTATTATTATGGTGATTATTGTTCTGATTGTGATTGTTGTTATTGTTGTTATTACCTCAATTTCCCTGATTATTGGCAGCCTAAACATTCTGAACATGCTTAGCATTAGTAACTCCGTCATTAACAACTCCTTTATTTTATGACCAGAATTTTGGTTTGTCATTATTGGAATTAGGTTTATAATTCTTAAGGAGACCCTTTTTTAAGAGTCCATCTTCAATGGTATTTCCCTTGTTAATAACAATATCAAATGTATTAGGAGCAATCATTTTCATATGAAAATCCATGTCAGGAAGCAAATTTTGAGTGAAGATGTCAATCTTTTGTTGTTTAGGTATCTTCCAAGGCATACAATTTGCAAGGTGTCTCCACCTTTGTAGGAAGTTAGCGAAAGTTTCACCATTCTTTTGTTTTGTATTGCACAAATCATTGAGGGATACTTGATGTTCAACATTATAGGAATATTGTGCAAAAAAAATTTCAGCCAGATCAGAAAATGAAGATACATATCCTTGGGGAAGACTCATTAACCATTCAAGCACAGGGCCGCCAAGACTTCTAGTAAAAAGTCTTTTAAGATAATCATCATTGTAGGCGACCTCCTAACATTCCACAAAAAATTCTTTGATATGTCATCTAGGGCATGTCTCCCCTATGTACTTGTCAAATTTTGGGATCTCAAAGTTAGTTGGGAATGGCATCAAGATGATGGATTTATCAAATGGGTAAGGACATATCTCCTCAAATGAGAAACTTTTCTTTACACCATTTTGGATATTTTGAAATTGACTTTTGAGCTCATTGATATCCCATACTAAGTCAGGAGGGTTTTTGTTCGATGGCATTCCAATGTACTAAGCTCCTCCTAAAGGTATGGATGTCATTGATGTTGGGAAACTTGTTGAAGGACCATATTGATGAGTGGCAGAAGTAGAGCCAGATGACATCTTCAAATTATAAGGCAAAAAATGAGCTTGAGAACCCAGCGGTTGATGTGGTGGTGGGAATGCCTGCCCAATGTTTAAAACACTTGTGTTGAATCCAGAAGATGTAGCTGTGGTGGTATGTGTGCTAGCATGAGAAGTTGCTGAAGGTATAGCACTCAATAATTGTTGTAACTGTTGCTCGATCAAGGTATATGTCCTGCGTTGAGAAACCGATGAGCTTGTTTGTGCTTGAGATACATTTTGTGATTGAGTTCCAGTTTGTGTTTGAGAATTGCCTTGTGCCTTAGGGCCAGATTGTGAGACCACATTGTTTTGAATAGTTGATGTCTAAATAGAGGATGATGAGGGTCCAATAGTAGTATACGTGGTTTGAGCTTGTGACACAGTCATAGTAGAACTAGAGGTAACAGAAGCCTTTGTAACTTGTTGAGTAAGCTTCCTCCTAAGGGGAAGCAGGACCATTATCCTCAGGTTGTTCCACATACTCATTTTCAATGGGATTATTGGTGATCTCAATAGCGGGTACTCCACTTCCTACGAAAGTAGCAAAAGGATTCTCATTGTCCATGTTGTAAGGTAGATGAGACATGTTACTTGTTGTAGATTTTCCAGAACAAGTGACGACCATACTAGATTTGAGGAATGAAAAGATTTGATGGATGATGAAACAAGGAGCAAATGGGACTTATGATTGATTGAAAGAGGATGATTGATAGATTGATAAAAGGATTAATTGATTGATAAGATATGTGATTGATTGATTGGATAAAGAAACAAAGTCTCAAGATTGGATTGATAAGCATTAATGATGAAGGTTTAAGACAAACCTTAGTGAGATAGGATCCAAAGGAAATGCAAACAATAAGGATTAATGTTGATGATCTTCTCCTACTCAAAGATAGATTTATGATCTTGAGCAAGATGGGATTGGATATACCACTCAAGATAGACTGATGTTCTCAAGTGGCAGGATTAATTTGTTTGCTAATGATGGGGATCCTTCTAACACTTTGATAAATCTTCCTACCCTATATTTGAGATGGAAACCTGATGAAGGTATGAAAGATAAGGACTAATATTGATTGATGAAGTCCAATATAGATGATGGTGCTCCAAGTCACCAAGATTAGGAAGAAAATGAAATGAAAGGATGAGAGACTAGAAGGATGGAAGGAAATGGTGGTTGAACAAACAACTGATTGACTTAAGAAGAACCCTTTGAGAATCTCTAGAAGAGTGGAACTAAAAATATTTGCAAAATCTCAAAATTTATTGATTTCAGGCAGAGACGCCTATCTAAAAGTAAAGCCGCCTATGTGCAGAGCCGCCTATGTACAGGCAGAGCCACTTGTGTAGGAATTTGGACAGAAACTTGAAGTTTTGAATCTGAAACCTTGAGAAACCAATTTTATTTGGTTTGACTAATGATGTTGAAGGATTTTGTAGTCAATTTATCTCTGGACAAGAATAATTGAAGCATAAATCAAAGTCAAACATGATGTGACCAAGCAATTGTATTCAAACAATCCAACAAGAGACAAAGCAACCTTGCGGATACAAACACTTGTGAAGTTTGAAATGGAATGAAAATTGTAGCGCAATGTGTATATTCTGATAGCTTTTTCAAGCCCAATATTTCCACTAGTCTCAACACATTCGAAGACACTTCAAGCACATGCTACCTAAGGAATGGCTTGATATCAATATCTTTGCCCACACTAGGTATTCCTTCACCTCACACAAAGTGATGTTGGCTTTTTCCAAGACTATACACATTACAGGTTTTGAAAAAAGACTCAATGCTCGAATCACATAGGCTCCCTCATGCCGCATTCATGTTTTAGAACGCCCTTGGGAATAAAAATGGTGAGTGTAAAATCTTCAAGTGATCCAGTTAATCCACTAGGATCGGTCCTTGCACAAAGATTATGATACCTTCAGACGTGAGTTGGGTAGGCCTCAGTCTAAAAAGTTTCTAGTGAAAATTCCATTCGCAACTACCTCCCATAGTCCCACAAGCGAGATTAAGGCCTATAGCCCTATGAGTACCTAAGAATGTAGTCCCACATGTAGGATTCAAGCTTTGCAACCCCACAATATCAAGAATGAGAATGAATTCTCAAAGATAGCTACGTCCCTTGAGATATTGGTCTCAAGAGCATTTGATTATAGTGGGTTGGAAGAGGCCAGGTCCACCTTGCTCCCCACTTGGGCAATCCCTCTCACCAGCTATGCTAAAGCTCTCGGGAGGTAGCCACTCTAAAAGGGCACAAAATCCTAATGGAAGAAAAAAAGAGACACAAGTAGGTCTAGTATTTTGATCGCCCTAAAAGGATGAGAGGATATCCCTACTACTTGTGATCCTTCAAACACATAAGTCACTTGATTACTTCCTTGGGCTTCTTCTAACTAGGGGGAATTCGGTGGGTTTGGTATTTTGATCACCCTAAGAAGGGTGAGAGCATATCCCTACCACCATTTTTCACAAACACATAAGCCCCCTAATTAAACTATGTGAAATAAATCAAAGACACGAATTTTAATTGTATCTCCAAGGCAACCTGCAAAATAGGTCGATTAGTAGTTTCAATGCTCAAGTCTTCCACAAGCGTCCTACAAGACAATAGATTAGTAGTTTAAAAAACACTTTGATCTTGGTCAAATGTTCTGCAAAACCATTGTTAGAAGATAGAAAACATCAACATCCTGTAAGAAAACCAGATTAGCAAAGCTCAACATGTAAAATATGATGAAAATAAATAAAATTAAGCAGAGCCGCCTGTCTACAGGAAGAGATGCCTATGTGCAGAGACGCCTGTCTACATGCAGAGATGCCTATCTATAGGCAGAGTCACCTATCTAGGACAAAAGGCAGGAAAGACCCTAAACCTTGCAAAAAACTAAGACCCAAATGAGCTAATGCTTCTAAAATGACATCTATTATGAAAATGCAGAATAAAACTATTTTAAAAGTTCCTAAAAGTGTAGACAAACCCTAAAATATGATGCAATATGCAAGACAAACTCTTTCTGTTAGAGCCGCCTGTGTGCAAGCAGAGATGCCTATCTGAGATAGAAAGAGAATAACAACTAGAACTAGCAAGATTTAAAACCTAATATTCTTGCAAATACAGAAGAATGCTTTCAATGACAAAAAGAAATAAGGAACTAACCCTAAAAAATGACTAAAAATTACAGGTTAAAGAACTTAGAAACCTAACTAAGAAAGGAAACTCCCTTTCTGTCGGAGCCGCCTATGTGCAGGTGGAGCTGCCTGTGTGCGGAGATGCCTCTGTAGAATTAGAGCCACCTGTGTGCGGAGCCACCTCTGTAGAAGTGGAGCTGCCTATCCGTCAGTTCATCCAAAAAACCTGCAAAATAAAAAGAAACAAGGACGTGGGTCCCACTGGGCGTGCCAAAAATGTATGCAATGAAAATCCCTGCAGCTGCACAACAAGTCAAAACATGCATATACAAGATATATCAAATATTAAAAGCATGCAAGAAACTTGAAATACAACTAAATTCTCACTACAACCTCCGATGAGCTAAAACGAGTGCACCCAAGACTCGTTTGATTTGATCTTAAAGATTTTGTGGGTGTGCTCTCCCAACACAATGCAATAAATCCCACTATGATAGATGCAAAATGATGAAGATTTGAGCACAAGTATGTGGAACTTTCCCCAAATCTCTCAAATGATTAATGCAAATGCAAAATCTATACTAAGAATGCAAATGTAAGAGATTAACAACTGGATTGTGATGAAAACTAAACTAAAGGTGAAAATGCAATAATCTAAACTAAACTATGAAAGTAAATCTAGACTATCATGCAAGAGATGAAATCTAAACTAAGTGCTCAAGTGTGCTTAAGTGCTCAAGTGCTCAAGTGTGCAAGAATGTTCAATTTACTGACTAGTTGCAAAATGAGGAGTGAGGCCTCCTTTTATGGATTTGCTTATGAAAATGGAGGGCTAGGATTAAGTGGTGGAAAATGAGTGGCTCAGATGAAGGGTTAGGTAGGGTTTTGGTGGGAGTGAAGGAGATTAAGAGGCAAAAGAAATGAGTGGCTAGGATTAAGTGGTTAAAAAGAGGAAAAGTCAACCCTCACCTTGGAAAAGGTGATTGTGCA
>MU224061.1:5790794-5802407 GCA_018584345.1 Thuja plicata
ATTTAATTTAATATATTATAGTATTTAAATAGAATTTAAATACAAGAGGGAAAATGAATTTATTTAATTAAATTTAATTTAATTAAATAAATAGAGGAATATAACAATATAGTTAATTAATTAAAAATAACTATAATGTTAAGGGAAAATATTAATAAAAATTAATATTGAGTGGGAATGGACAAATTTAAGTGTCTACATTTTGCCCCTCTTTGATGCGGTGTCAAAATTTGGCATCGCGTCAAAGAAAAGAAAATGCGAGAAAAGGATGTGCCCCCTCGAGAGAATTGGCCAAAATGGATAACTTGGACAAATTTCTTGAAAAGGAGAAATTAGGGCAGAAAAAGAAAAATAAAGGTAAAAAGGAGTCCACTAAAAGACCCCTTATAAAAGGGAAAAAGGGGACCACAAAAGGTCATTTGCACCAAGAAGAAGAGGGAAATGGCTAACTTGAGAGACAAGCAGCAATTGGGGGAGCGAGTTTGATCCTACAGACGTGCAGCTGAAATGGTGGAACCGGTGAGTTCAAAAACCAACTAACTATTTCAATGGTTTAATTAATTTATTTTATTTTTTTTCAGGACTTTTTATATTTTTTAGTATTTTTTCATGATCATTTTCTGATTTTTTTTTTAGTTTTTTTTCAGGATCATTTTCTGATTTTTTTAGGATTTTTTCAGGATCATAAATTACTGTACACCATGCTGCTAAGCTCATGTGTAAAATCGCTTGAGATGAAGAATGTTGACCATATCAGGAATAGGAACTCCTTCAGGTGTTGCAATTTGATAGGCTCCAGAACCATATTTATCAGTGATCACAAATGGGCCCAACCAATTAGGCTCAAACTTTCC
This sequence comes from Thuja plicata, assembly GCA_018584345.1. Lineage (NCBI taxonomy): Eukaryota > Viridiplantae > Streptophyta > Pinopsida > Cupressales > Cupressaceae > Thuja > Thuja plicata. The sequence goes on from MU224061.1 coordinate 5,791,649, forward strand.
TTTCTTTTCATGATTCTGAAGATTCCTCATATTGTGCTGAAGAACAAGGTCACCAACATTGAACTCACGAGGCTTGATCCTCTTATTGAACTGAAGCCAAAGGCGATTTTGATACACACGGAGGTGGTTTAGGGCATTGAGACATCTCTCATTAAGGAGCTACAACTCTTGCAAGCGAGCAACTCGGTATTCTTCTTCAGACATTAGATTTTTGAGAGATATCCTGAAGGAAGGGAGCTCAATTTCGATGGGGACAACAACCTCTGTACCGTAAACAAGGGAGAATAGAGTGGCACCAATTGGAGTATAAATGGAATTATGGTAGACCCATAAGGTGGGGTTGAGTTGGAGATGCCAATTATAGCCAGAGTCATCAACAGTCTTCTTAAGGATTCTCAGGAGGGTCTTATTGGTAGCTTCAGCTTGGCCGTTCCCCTGTGGGAAATATCTAGAGGAACAATGTTGTGTGATCCCAAATTTATTACAAAGTTATGTAACATCTCTATTCTTGAATGGGGTTCCATTATCAGTGAGTATATCTTGGGGGATTCCATAGCGACAGATAATGTAATTGAGTATGAACTTGGATTCAATTTAGTGAAGTACTCAGTAGCAGCAAGCATATACTTGTGATCGTTGGAGGAGTTAGGAAATATCTGGCCAACTAAGTCCAATCCCCAACGGGAGAAAGGCCAAGGGGTGACGGTAGGTTGGAGTTCTTGGGCGGGGGTGTATATCAAATCACCATGTTGCTGACAGGGAACACATCTCTTCACAAAATGATATGCTTCTTCCATAGTAGGCCAGTAATATCTGGTGCAGAGCAACTTCTTTGCCAACGTGAGTCCACTAGAGTGTGCCCCACAGATTCCTTGTTGCACCTCTTCTAATGCAGTCTTGGCCTCTTCTGAGTCTAAACATCTGAGTAGGGTTCCATCAAAATTCCTTTGATAAAGGGTATCTCCTTAGATGGTGTAGCAGGAAGTGCGACAGATGAAGGTCTTGCGCTGGTTGGGGGTGAGAGTTAGTGGAATGATCTTATTGCGAAGGTAGGCAAGGATTTCATGATACCAGGGTGATTCAGAACTTACAATTGTACACACCATCTCAGATTCCAATTGGTCATAGGCAGGGACTGTGAGATTCTCAACAAGAAATTCATAGCGATCCTAATTATCAGGAATAGATACCAAGGAGGCTATAGTAGCCATAGTATCTGCGGTCTTATTGTTTGTACGTGGGATCTATTGGAATTCTAGCAATGTGAACTATTTTTTAAAATCTTCAATCATGCGACGATAAGGAAGGAGCTTGTCATCTTTCATCTAGAATTCATCTGTTACTTATTTAATCACCAACTAAGAGTCCCCAAAGACCAATAAACAAGTGATTTTCCAAAGAATTGCGAGGTCCAGTCCTGCGACTAATGCTTCATACTCTACAATATAATTCGTGCACTAAAAAGTGAGCTTGTATGACTTAGGGATAAAATCCCCTTGTGGCGTAACAAGCAATATGCCTACCCCTGAGCCTTTTTGTGTAAAAGAATCGTCAAAATAAAGTTTCCATGATGGACTCAGGGTAACCGTGAGAATGGATTCATCTAGAAAATCAGTAATTATAGGATGATCTCTGGGAGTAGGAGCTTCTGCAAGCTGATCTGCTATTACCTATCCCTTGATGGCTTTATGATCCACATACTCAATGTCAAATTCACTCAGAATCATGACCCATTTTGCGGTATGACTAGTAAGAGCCGCTTTGGATAATAAGTATTTTAATGGGTCAATCTTCGCAATAAGTTGAGTCTTATGGTTAAGCATATAGTGACATAATTTTTTAGCACAGAAAACCACATCCAAGCATGCTTTCTCAATTGCTGTATAGTTCAACTCATAGCTGATTAATGTTCAGCTTAAGTAATAGATAGCCCTTTCTTTTCCATTATCATCTAGCTGAGCTAGGAGGGCTCCCAGTGCTACTATTACTGCTAAAATGTATAAGATCAAAGCATGACCTAGAACAGGTGGGACCAACACTGGTGGATTGGCTAAATATTGTTTCATTTGATCAAAAGCTTTCTGACATGGGCAATCCCATATAAACTTAGTGTCCTTCCTCAAGAGGTGAGATAAAGGATGAACCTTATCTGCTAGTTGTGCCACAAATCTTCTGATTGATGGAAGTCGTCCTTGTAATCCTTGAAGTTGTTTCAGTGTTTTGGGAGGCGGCATCTCCAAAATGGCTTTCACCTTTTTGGGATCTACCTCAATTCCTCGATGAGATACAATGTAGCCAAGTAATTTTCCTGACTGAACACCGAACACACACTTTTTAGGATTTAATCTGAGTTTGTATTTCTCCAGTCTGTCAAAAATATTTGTTAGGATATCAATGTGTGAATCTCTTGTTTTGGATTTGGCTAGAATATCATCTACATAATCCTCCATAATATCATGCAGAAGATCATGAAATATAGTAGTCATGGCACGCTGATATGTGGCTCCTGCATTCTTAAGACCAAAGGGCATGACCTTGTAGGAGAATGTTCCCCAAGGAGTTGTAAAGGTAGTCTTATGTTGATCTTCTTCAGCAATCTTGATCTGATTATATCCAGAGAAACCATTCATGAGGGACAACATCTCATGTCCAACTGTTAGATCCACTATAATGTCAATGTTGGGGAGTGAAAAATCATCCTTGGGACATGCTTTGTTTAGATCATGAAAGTATATACAAATGTGAATGCCCCTAGTGGGTTTACCTACTGGCACAATGTTAGAGACCCACTCAGGATAATTGATAGGTCATATGACATCGGCATCCAACATTTTTTATAGTTCAACTTTTACCAGAAGTGCAACTTTGGGATGCATCTTGCACAATTTTTGCTTGACAGGTTTGATTTTAGGATCGACCGCAAGATGATGCACAACAAGATCGGGATCAAGACCAGGCATGTCTTTGTATGTCCATGAAAAATTCACTTGTTTCTTATGGAGAAACTCAATCATATCCTTTTGTTCTTGTTCAGTGAGTGATGCTGCAATGTATGTGATTTTAGGATTATCTTCAGTTCCAAGATTAACCTCAATGGTATCTTCAATTAGAATACAGGGTCATTCTGGAGGTAGCATCATAAAAGGCAAGTCAACTTCTCCTTCTTCTAGCACCTCAGAGAGGTTTTCACTAGAAGATGCATCCTTTGTTTTTACTTTTTCTTTGTCAAAAGGTGCCTCAGAGAGGTTTATACCTAGGGACATTTCTTTTTCTTTTTCATTTTTATTGTCGTTTTCACTTTTGCGACTAAGAGAGTTGACTTGGCTACCAAAGTAGGCTTGCTCACGATATGTGATTTGATGCTCATATTCTCAGAGATCTCTCAGGACAAAGAGAGCTAGAACTACCTCGTCAGAATCACAAATGTCTAGAGACAGTGGTTCATCTTGTAAGTTCCAATCAACGAGGTCAAGATTTTTTAGTGGAAAGGTAGGGGATGAAAGATCTAGGGCTGTGATGGCTAAGAAATGATAGGTATCATCATTTTCATTGTCATTATGGGTATTGATAAGATCATTTTAAATGTATTCAAAGGGAATTTCTCAGAACTCCTCATCAGAGTCAGTCTCAAATTCGAGCGTAACATACTCATTAGTAAAGGACCTCTTGGTTTCTATGGAACCAAACCCTTTATGTTTAGGATAACCGAATGCTTCAAGGGGTTCTGTAATTCCATTTTCATTAACCCCTAATCCTATGCCATGGTATCCCATTTTTTCTACTATAGGTGGTGCTTTAACATATTTTCCTTCAGGGAAAGTCACGGGGTTATCTTTTCCATCTTTATAAAGCCATGATAGTATGTCATATTCCATATGCTCATCTGAAAGGGATCCCCAATGTTCAAAAGCAATCCCTTTGTATGCCTTGATTTCCTTATCCTTCTGAGGGAGAATCTGAGAAGGTTTACCATATGATCATGGAGAGATAGGGAGTTGCCCAATGCAAAGGGCATTTTCAATCTTATATTCTCCAGGACCCTTGTCGGTGAATGTGACTTTTTCATTAGAACCAGAGTTGTGGTCTTCAACAACTTTCTCTTTACCTTTAGAAGACTCAGGTTTATCAAATGCCTCCCCTATTGTAGCCTTGAAAGTGTCTTTAGGAATCACTCTAGAAAATTCATTTAATGGACAATAATTAGTTTGGGCACCTTCCAATCTCTTGCAATATTGAAATGGTTCTTGATCTTCTGGAATGGTGACTTCTCGCCCATGATGTGGGAATTTTAGGCATTGATAAAAAGTGGAAGGAACACCTCTTATAGTGTGTATCCAAGGTCTTCCCAAGAGTATATTGTAAGGTAGATCAAGATCTAAAACATGGCATGTAGTCTCAATCAGTGTAGGCCCAACATGAAGAGGGAGTGTGATTAGACATTTTGATTCATGTTCTCGTTCATCATATACCTTTATTGTAATTCTTTTGGAAACATCAATAAGATCTTCAGAGAGACCTATAAATTGGATCATTCTCAAAGTGCACAAATTTAACCTAGATCCACCACCTATAAGGACTCATTTTATTTTATGGCGATGAATGAGGGATTCGATGTGGAGAGGTTTATTATGGTGCAAATCAAGTCCACGAAAATATTTATCAATAAAAACAAGGTGTTGTTGAGCTGCAAGGTTGCCAATCATAGCTTGAAATTGAGCCGCATTTATGTTTTCTGGGACACGAGACCCTTGGAGGGCCTATTCAAGGATTTCTTTATGAACGGGAGATGTATCTAAAAGCTCAAGGATGGATATCTATGCGGGAGTCTTTTCTAGTTGAGATATTAGGTCATATCATGATGCATGTCTATTAGTAGTGGATGGCATAGCTGGCACATTTGTTTGGTTAGGAGTAGCTTGGATAGTAACTCTAGCACGATGAGTAGTAGCATTGTAGTTAGCGCCCTTGAGGGTAAGCGTATTGATAGAGTTATCAGATTCTTCAATGCAACCACAGAGAGAATCAAATCCACATGTATCGTTGATATCCAAATTTCCACACAATGAGTCAAATCCCATGATACTATTAGTCAAGTAGTCGTAAGGGGTAGTGTTTTTGTTTGATGTTGATGTAGCATTAACATTTTGATCATTTTGATTGCTTTGATTATGATTAGGAAAAGGAGTGCTATAAATTTTCAACTTTGAATTTGATGACTGATTATGTCCCTCAACCTCAATTTTTCCTAAATCAATAAGGTCTAGGACATAATTTTTGAATTTCATACACTTTTTGGCATCATGTCCTTGGACACGATGGTAGTCGCAATATTTGTTATCCTTATACCAGGTAGGTTTAGGTTGATTTTCATCAAAGGGCCTGGTGTTGGGAAATATGATCAAGTCTTGTTATACCAATCACCAAAAGATAACATCCAGAGGATCTGCCAAAGGTGTGTATGTTTGTCGTGGTCATTGAGCATTGTTATTATTACCATTATTGATGTTATTCTGAGGAAATAGGAAGTTTTGATTACGGTTCTGTTGCTGAGAGGGTTGTTGATTATTATTCTGCTGATTATTGTTCTGATTACGATTATTGTTATTGTTGTTATTACCTCAATTTTCTTGATTATTGGAAGCCTAAACATTCTGAACATGCCTAGCATCAGTAATTCCATCATTAACAACTCCTTTATTTTTGGACCAGAATTTTGGTTTGTCATTATTGGAATTAGGAGTATAATGCTTAAGGAGACCCTTTTGTAAGAGTCCATCTTCAATGGTCTTTCCCTTGTTAATAACCATATCAAATGTATCAAGAGCAATCATTTTCATATGAAAATCCATGTTAGGAAGAAAATTTTGAGTGAAGATGTCAATCTTTTGTTGTTCAGGTATCTTCCAAGGCATACGATTCGCAAGGTGTCTCCACCTTTGTAGGAAGTTAGCGAAAGTTTCACCATTCTTTTGTTTTGTATTGCACAAATCATTGAGGGATACTTGATGTTCAACAAACATTTCAGCCAGATCAGAAAATGAAGATACAAATCCTTGGGGAAGACTCATTAACCATTCAAGCGCAGGGCCACCAAGACTTCTAGTAAAAAGTCTTTTAAGATAATCATCATTGTAGGCAACCTCCTGGCATGCCACATAAAATTCTTTGATATGTCATCTAGGGCATGTCTCCCCTATGTACTTGTCAAATTTTGGGATCTCAAAGTTAGCTGGGAATGGCATCAAGGTGATGGATTTATCAAATGGGTAAGGACATATCTCCTCAAATGAGAAACTTTTCTTTACACCATTTTGGATATTTTGAAATTGACTTTTGAGCTCATTGATTTCCCATACTAAGTTAGGAGGGTTTGTGTTCAATGGCTCTCCAATGTACTGAGCTCCTCCTAAAGGTATGGATGTCATTGATGTTGGGAAACTTGTTCAAGAAGGACCATATTGATGAGTGGTTGCAGTAGAGCCAGATGACATCTTCAAATTATAAGGCAAAAAATGAGCTTGAGAACCCAGTAGTTGACGTGGTGGAGGGAATGCATGTCCAATGTTTAAAACACTTGTATTGAATATAGAAGATGCAGCTGTGGTGGTATGTGTGCTAGCATGAGAATTTGTTGAAGGTATAGCACACAATAATTGTTGTAACTGTTGCTCGGTCAAGGTATATGTCCTGGGTTGAGAAATTGATGAGCTTGTTTGCGCTTGAGATACATTCTATGATTGAGTTCCAGCTTGTGTTTGAGAATTTCCTTGTGCCGTAGGGATAGATTGTGAGACCACATTATTTTGAACAGTTGATGTCTGAATAGAGGATGATGAGGGTCCAACAGTAGTATACGTGGTCTGATCTTCTGACACAGTCATATTAGAACTAGAGGGAACATAAGCCTTTGTCACTTGTTGAGTAAGAAAGGAGTCATCAAAGTCAGTAGGGACTATGACTCCATCTTTAATGAGACTCATAAAAATTTCAGTCTTGTTGAGTCTAAGGATTTTCTCTACTATTCACACATTTTGAGGATCATTAAGGAAATTTTCCACCTAAGGGGAAGCAGGACCATTATCCTCAGGTTGTTCCACAGACTCATTTTCAGTGGGATTATTTGTGATCTCAATAGCGGGTACTCCACTTCCTACGAAAGTAGCAAAAGGATTCTCATTGTCCATGTTGTAAGGTAGATGAGACATGTTACTTGTTGTAGATTTGCCAGAATGAGTGACGACCATACAACATTTGAGGAATGAAAATATTTAATGGATGATGAAACAAGGAGCAAATTGGACTTATGATTGATTTAAAGAGGATGATTAATAGATTGATAAAAGGATTAATTGATTGATAAGATATGTGATTGATTGAATGGATAAAGAGACAAAGTCTCAAGATTGGATTGATAAGGATTAATGATGAAGGTTTAAGACAAACCTTAGTGAAATAGGATCCAAAGGAAATGCAAACAATAAGGATTAATGTTGATGATCTTCTCCTACTCAAAGATAGACTTATGATCTTGAGCAAGATGGGATTGGATATACCACTCAAGACAGACTGATGTTCTCAAGTGGCAGGATTAATTTGTTTGCTAATGATGGGGATCCTTCTAACACTTTGATAAATCTTCCTACCCTAGATTTGAGATGGAAACCTGATGAAGGTATGAAAGATAAGGACTGATATTGATTGATGAAGTCCAATATAGATGATGGTGCTCCAAGTTACCAATATTAGGAAGAAAATGAAATGAAAGGATGAGAGACTAGAAGGATGGAAGGAAATGGTGGTTGAACAAGCAACTGATTGACTTAAGAAGAACCCTTTGAGAATCTCTAGAAGAGTGGAACTAAAAAATCTTTGCAAAATCTCAAAATTTATTGATTTCAGGTGGAGACACCTATCTGAAAGTAGAGTCGCCTATGTACAGGCATAGCTGCCTGTCTGCGGAGCTGCCTATGTACAGGCAGAGCCACCTGTGTAGGAATTTGGACACAAACTTGAAGTTTTGAATCTAAAACCTTGAGAAACTGATTTTATTTGGTTTGACTAATGATGTTGAAGGATGTTGCAGTCAAATTATCCGTGGGAAAGAACAATTCAAGCATAAATCAAAGTCAAACATGGTGTGACCAAGTAATTGTCTTCAAACAATCCAATAAGGGACAAAGCAACCTTGCGGATACAAACACTTGTGAAGTCTGAAATGGTATGAAAATTGTAGCACAATGTGTATGTTCTGATAGCTTTTTCAAGCCCAATATTTCCACTAGTCTCAACACATTCGAAGACACTTCAAGCACATGCTACCTAAGGAATGGCTTGATATCAAAATCTTTGCCCACACTAGATATTCCTTTGCATCACACAAAGTGATGTTGGATTTTTCCAGGACTATACACATTGCGGGTTTTGAAAAGAGACTCAATTCTCTAATCGCATAGGCTCCCTCATGCCGCATTCATGTTTTAGAACAACCTTGGGAATACAAATGGTGAGTGTAAAATCTTCAGGTGATTTGGGTAATCCACTTGGATCGTTCCTTGCACAAAGATAATGATACCTTCGGAGGTGAATCGGGTACGCCTCTGTCTAAAAAGTGTCTAGTGAAAATTCCGTTCGCAATTACCCCCCATAGTCCTGCAAGCGAGATTAAGGCCTATAGCCCTACGAGTACCTGATAATGTAGTCCCACATATAGGATTTAGGCTTTGCAACCCCACAATATCAAGCATGAGAATGAATTCTCAAAAATAGCTACGTCCCATGAGAGATTGGTCTCAAGAGCATTTGATTATAGTGGGTTGCAAGAAGCCAGGTCCGCCTTGCTCCCCACTTGGGCAATCCCTCTCACCGGCTATGCTAAAGCTCTCGGGAGGTAGCCACTCTAAAAGGGCACAAAATCCTAATGAAAGCAAAAAGGAGACACAAGTAGGTCTAGTATTGTGATCACCCTAAAAGGATGAGAGCATATCCCTACTACTTGTGATCCTTCAAACACATAAGTCTCTTGATTACTTCCTTGGGCTTCTTCTAACTAGGGGGAATTCGGTGGGTTTGGTATTTTGATCACCCTAAGAAGGGTGAGAGCATATCCCTACCACCATTTTCCACAAACACATAAGCCCCCAATTAAACTATGTAAAATAATTCAAAGACACAAAGTTTAATTTTATGTCCAAGGCAACCTGCAAAATAGATCGATTAGTAGTTTCAATGCTCAAGTCTTCCACAAGCGTCCTATAAGACAATAGATTAGTAGTTTAAAAAACACTTTGATCTTAGTCAAATGTTCTGCAAAACCACTGTTAGAAGATAGAAAACACCAAAATCCTGTAAGAAAACCAGATTAGCAAAGCTCAGCATGTAAAATATGATGAAAATAAATAAAATTAAGCAGAGACGCCTATGTGTAGAGACGCCTGTCTACATGCAGAGATGCCTATGTGCAGAGATGCCTATCTATAGGTAGAGCCACCTGTCTGGGATAGAAGGCAGAAAAGACCCTAAACCTTGAAAAAAACTAAGACCCAAATGAGCTAATGCTTCTAAAATGACATCTATTATGAAAATGCAAAATACAACTATTTTAAAAGTTCTTAAAAGTGCAGACAAACCCTAAAATATGATGCAATATGCTAGACAAACTCTTTCTATCAGAGCCGCCTGTGTGCAAGCAAAGACGCATATCTGAGATAGAAAGAGAATAAGAACTAGAACTAGAACTAGCAAGATTTAAAACCTAATATGCTTGCAAATACAGAAGAATGCTTTCAATAACAAAATGAACTAAGGAACTAACCCTAAAAAATGACTAAAAATTACAGGTTAAAGAACTTAGAAAGCTAACTAAGAAAGGAAACTCCCTTTCTGTCAGAGCCGCCTATGTGCAGGCGGAGCCGCCTATGTGCGGAGACACCTCTGTAGAATCAGAGCCACCTGTGTGTGGAGCCACCTCTATAGAAGCAGAGCCACTTGTCCATCAGTTCATCCAAAAAAACTGTAAATAAAAAGAAACAAGGATGTGGGTCCCACTGGGCGTGCCAAAAATGTATGCAATGAAAATCCCTACAGCTGCACAACAAGTCAAAATATGCATATACAAGATATATCAAATATTAAAAGCATGCAAGAAACTTGAAATACAACTAAATTCTCACTACAACCTCCGATGAGCTAAAACGAGTGCACCCAAGACTCATTTGATTTTTTCTTAGAGATTTTGTGGGTGTGCTCTCCCAACACAATGCAATAAATCCCACTATGATAGATGCAAAATGATGAAGATTTGAGCACAAATATGTGGAACTTGCCCCAAATCTCTCAAATGATTAATGCAAATGCAAAATCTATACTAAGAATGAAAATGCAAGAGATTAACATTTGGATTGTGATAAAAACTAAAATAAAGGTGAAAATGCAAGAATCTAAACTAAACTATGAAAGTAAATCTAGACTATCATGCAAGAGATGAAATCTAAACTAAGTGGTCAAGTGTGCTTAAGTGCTCAAGTGCTCAAGTGTGGAAGAATGCTCAATTTACTGACTAGTTGCAAAATGAGGAGTGAGGCCTCCTTTTATGGATTTGCTTATGAAAATGGAGGGCTAGGATTAAGTGGTGGTAAATGAGTGGCTGAGATGAAGGGTTAGGTAGGGTTTTGGTGGGAGTGAAGGAGATTAAGAGGCAAAAGAAATGAGTGGCTAGGATTAAGTGGTTAAAAAGAGGAAAAGTCAACCCTCACCTTGGAAA
>MU224061.1:5802635-5817082 GCA_018584345.1 Thuja plicata
AATTTAATTTAATAAATAGAGGAATATAACAATATAGTTAATTAATTAAAAACAACTATAATGTTAAGGGCAAATATTAATAAAAATTAATATTGAGTGGGAATGGACAAATTTAAGTGTCTACAATAGGCAAAACCATTGAGCACTGCTAGGACATCAATTGGTGCCCAGTTTAGTGAATAACATGCAGCCTTGGCAATCTAGTCATTGAAGAAGAAAGACAAAAGAAGAATGAGGGAAGAAGATAAGATTGAGGATGCAGGAAGCCTCATTGTCAAGAGATTTGCTAAGACCTCGGGTGCAGAGGTAGCAAACCTAGCCCTTCAAACAGCTAATTTGAGCATGAGGGTGGCTGAGAAGGAAAAGGAGGCTTATAATAGCCTAAATAAGAAATATGAATTTATACTGAAGGCCTATAATGATGAAAGGGTTAAGTCTCTACAAAAGGATATCAGGATAGGCATTCTGGAAGGGAAGCATACAGTTCAATTAATGCCCCAAATGATGATTACTCAGGGACCTGACCAACCTTCCTCATCTAGTCCATTTGTGACTTATCCCCCATCTCCTGCGCCTTTGAGTCCTACTACCCAAGAGGAAATTGATGCTAAGAGAGAAAAACTAGAAGCTGAAAAGAATAGGCTGATTAGTGAAAGGTCAAGGTTGGAGAAAGAAGGCAAGAGGGATCTTGAAGATTCCCCTACGTATAAAGAAGTTGAGGAATCGGTAAAACAAAGGCATTTTGACCAGATATTTTCCAACCTTAAGAGATGTGCTAGTGCGGTTAACCTTTCTAATCTTTATTTATTGGGAAAGAAGATTGCTAGCATCATAAGTAATCATGATGAGGGTAAGGACAAATGAGATTTGATAATTGATAATATGAAGGGGAAGACAGCCCATGTAAAATATTTTTACTCCCTCTCAAAGGAACAAAATAATATTGACAAGAACCCACAAATGTCTTAAATTGATAATTAACTTGGACACAAAGAAGAACATGGTCATCAGAAGGATAGAAAATTTGAGAGGAGAATTATGTAGGGATAGATATGAAATGTTTCCCAATATGTTCAAAAAGGATGGGAGCATAAAGAATGAAACCCTATGGCTAAGGCAATTGAATGAAGCACTAACTAGCAGGACAAAAAGTATTATTACATTGGAAAATATAGGTTGGTTTGTCTTAACCATTGATATTCTCAACAAAGACAGGGTATTTTTTGAATCTTGGGAGTCAGAGATTGAGAAGGCCAATATTGATTGGGAGGAGTTCAATAGCTAGAAATATGAGGTTCCCAACTTTAGTTGGCCAAATTATGAGGTGTTTACCACTTGGATAAGAAAGTATGGTATAGTCACTCTAGTAGCATGAAACAGTAATATAAGAGTGACAACAAGCACCAATGAAGCTGAGCAGTTTGAGTAAAGACAAGATTAACGATTCTACATCAATAAAGAGGACAAATTTCAGATGATAAGGACCCAACAACCTCAGAGAAGCTTCAAGCATTCAAGTGGTCATAGAATAAAGGATTACATAACTTGTAACAAAGAATTGTTATTCCCTCCGCCTAATTTTTGTCTCATCTGTAAAATGCACTTTTGTCCTATAGCCTAGCCATCTGAAGCTTGTTGCATCCTTATTTTCCAAAAGGATTCCAAGATGACTAGGGCTATCTATAAGTAGCAAGTTGTAATATTTTAAGAAGGATGGTAAAAATAAGACTACAAGGCAGACTTCTAAATTGTGTCTGAGCTTTGGTTTTGAGTCTGTTTGAATGTACTGATATCATGCTTATATTAATAAAATACAATGGAATCTCCATTTTGATACCAATTATGTATTTTTGCATTTTCTCTTAGTTCTTGTATGTTCAATTTGTAAGGCATTTTTAATATATTGGTTATAAGGTAGCCATGTCATTGTTTGTGAGTTGCTTTCAAGGAGAGTTTAAATCTTGCAGATAATTGTAGAGGGTTAGGGTTTATGTAGGAATTTGATACAGGGGTGTGAGGATGAGAGGATAGTTTGTAAGGAATTCCATCTGAGGTTTATTTGTATTTCAATTAATTATCCCTGATGTATGTATGTTTTATTCTGACTCTATGACCCATGATTAGGCATTGGCCAAAATGCTAACAAGTGGTTGTTATCATCAATACAATATTAATCAATGATTATATTTCTATTATCTCAAATACATGTCTAGCTAATTGTATTCAGTACAATTCACTTTAGTGATTCCTTGAAGAGAGAATCAATAGGTTAGCCTTCCTAAGCCTGGTGGCTTAAAAAGAAGAAGGATCATGAATCCTTAATCCACTGTTAAAATTACTGAAAGATAATACTCTGTTGAAGGTGCACCCACCTGGGTTTGTGGAGCCTAAAGTGAAGAAGGATGTATATCCTTGTTAATTAGCCTTTTCCCTGTGAGAATCCAAATTGGCAATTAAAGAGTCAAGCATTCATTGCTATATACTGATACTACAAGAAAAACAACTAACACTACCTTGCAATTATATTTCACCACCTTTACAAAAATGTCACAAATTTCTATATATAGAGCCTAAACCATCTTGGAACCCTTAAAGACTAAGGATGCAACAAGATTTGGATGTCTTTAGACCTAACCCTAAAAGATAGAAGAAGACAAAATACAATTAGACCCCAAGCGACGGAAGGACAAAATAGGAATACAATCAAATTTGAACTTAAAATCTTCTTATAGCTAACACCTTTGTCTAAAGATATTCTAGATAGCCTCCAATAGTTATTGTGAAATTTAGTGACCACCATTACAGGCTAACATACACTAATCTTTCTGATGACTAACCTCTCTGTGCTCAAAGATCAGGTGCTAGGTGTCCTTCTACTCTTCATCCAATATGTCTAGGTCAACTCTTGGAGTTTTCTTTTTCTTGGGCTTTGTGAGAACATCCCATGTTGCAACCTCTACCTCTGTAGGCCAATTAAATCTTTTAATGATTTCTAATTATGCCTTCTATCTCTCCCATCTTGCATCTATTATGCTTCCGACACCTGTCAAAAAATTGTTGAAGTCTGTCTCGGCCTTAAATATCTCATCTAAGGTTCTATTTAACCTTTCCATATCTAATTCATTATTGTCAAAAATAAATGCCTCTTTATTAGGTATTCATGAATCAAGTTCATTTCTCCATACCTCTACTGGCTTGATCTGATCATCTTCTACCCTTATTGAAGGAATAAAATTATTGTAATCAGATCCAAACATATTGAGTCTAGCCTCAATTTTATTTGCCTTTCCCTTAAAGAAAGACAAGGTTACCCCAATTTTCTCTATCTCCTCACTGACTTGTGTCACTATTTCTGGGAGGTCTTCCCTAAGTGGCTGTAAAGATGCTAATATTTCAAATAAATTTTTCATAACTGACCAAGTCCCAAAATAGGGGTTCAAAGTTGAAACAAAATTAGTTACCTCCATTTGCAAACCAGGCAACTTATTATAAGCACCATGTACTAAATCAACTTTATCTTTGAGGATATCAATCCTATATTGTAAGATATTCAAAAAGGCTTCCAAAGCCACATTATTCTACTCCTTATCCTTCTACTTTGTTTCCTTTGCACTATAATGTATTTGTACTGGTTCATATTGGTTAGGTGGAGGGGGAACAACCTTAGGGACTTCCTGTAATTTCTGAGTCAATTCTACAACTAGCTTCTCCAAACCATGGATCTTGATCAAGCCTAGCTCTCAATCCTTTACCACAGCACTGGTCTCATCCAAAATCTTTTGATATCTATTGGATATCTATTCAGTTTTTGCACCATTCAGCTTGGAAAAATGAGTAAGGGCTTGTAATATTTCTAGATCACCTGTGTTATGAATGAACCATATAATTTTTTCCCCATCCATCTTTTCTTGTACATTTATCAATGATGGCTTCTGCGTCTTGGGAGCTAGAGCCCACATGGCTAAGGTTTGGGATTTTGCATAGTATCCACATCCTTTAATAATCTCCCCTACATGTGTCTCTGAAGATAATTTGATATCTAGCTGCCTTTTAATTTGAACTATGATGAAATTAGAAGCCAGATCCCATCCTTCTACTAGTAGCATGCCACTAGACTTTACTAACTACCTAGCCTCATGTGGGGTCATAGTCTCTAATTATGGATCATATTCTTATAGGGCCTACAAGGCTTCACTTGTTATTGCTTCTCCTCCTGCCAATTGCAATTCTGACCCCACTTCTTGTTGTTTAGCCCAAATAAAAAATCCTTGAATTCTTTAGTTTTATGAACTCGTCATCTTTCAATAATTCTTCTTGTTGTAGCTCCCTTTCATCTTGAGATAACAAGAGAGGGATCTCAACATTTTCCTCTATGTCTTCTCTTTTCTTTTTTCCTTCCCTTATGGATATCCTTAGTTGATGATCATAAGCTTTTGTTCCAGTGAATAACGCACTCACTTTATCTTTTTTCCTCTTTTGTGCCTTGACATCAGAAGGCTCCCCTTTTTCCACCTTTTTCTTCTTCTTGGGAGGTTCAACAACTACCTCAGCCTCTTGTCCTTGTGTCAAATCTATTATGTTTTCCTTTGTCTGAGGTCGTTGATCCATTGGTGGAGGGTTGTGTATTGTATAGCTGCTATCATTACATTTTCTGGAAGATTGCTTGTTAGGACCTCTTTCCTTTTCATCTATTAAATCTTCAAGCTGGTTGCACAGAGTATTGTAAGAATCCACCATTTTATCCTGTCTCTCTAAGTAAGGGACATCTAGGAAGTAACCCCCAAAAGGGATCCCTTTCTTCTTAAGTTGTTTCTCTAAATCCATCAGTTCTTTGAACTTTGTTATCCTACTTGTAATTTCATCTTCTTCTAAGATGTTCCTGATAAGGTCTTCCTCTTCACATTGCTCATGCATCTTGGTATTTGGGATAGTGCGTGTCAAGAGCCTTTTTGCACTGAAAATTAACCTTCTGTATCCACATACCTATATCAGACTACATTCATCCTAAAGTGACTTAACCATCTATTCATAGGATTATAGGCCCTCTTACCAATAGTAAAATCAAAAACAATAAACTGTCAAGGTGTGAATGTCCCTTTTCTATGTGGAGCCAAATGCTTTTTATCAATCACCATAAGGTGCCATATGAATTCCATGACAACAATCCTTGGTGGTAATCGATAAGGTAGAATATGAGGTGGCTGGGAGAAACCATAAACACTTATCAAAGTAAAATTATTATGGTAATAGAAGTCTCCCCAGTTGTGATCTCCATTCAATTTATCAAAACAATTGCAGGGTCTCAGAAGTTGTAGTACTTTAATTGGCAGTATTGTCATATTGACTCGCAATCTGCTTAATAAGGGATATATCATCCAATTATGGAAAGCACAAAACTCATTCTCCCTAGATGTATAATTCCACACCCTCAACCATAGTTGTATAGGGTTGGGTTGACCTTGATAAAATATTCTAGGTCACAAATTGGATTGGTCCATGATATTGAAAATATAGAATAAAATCAAATGCATTAGCAAAGAATACTGCAAAAATTTAGGGCTAGATACTTTCTTCTGGATATCCACAAAAACTTCATGCATTCTATCAATCACATATTGGATGTAGTTATAATCTGTGCTGACATGTGTGCTTTGCAGGTCCAAAACAATCATAAGAATATCAGAGGATATCCTTTATCCTCCACTATCAACCCCTAGAACTCTACACAAGCCATAGGTAATATATTTCATGTAAAAGGTTAGGTCCTTGTAGAAATAGGGTGCATTGTCACTAGGAATGGGTGCTATGTAATTTTTAGTTCCTTTTGTCAGATGGGCCTGGATCAATTTAGCTACAACACAAGCCTCCCTGGTATACCTAGCAGCTAAGGCTTTCAGATTTATCTCTGTTGTGCAGAGGTTATATAGATTGAAAGCCTTCATAAATGATGTCCTATCTTTATTTAATAGGCCTATACCATCAGCCCTTTTTATGATTTTGGAAATGGGATCATATCTATTTGCTAACTCCATTAATCAATCCACATCCACAAACACATCTGGAACTATCAATTTTGCTAACCTTAACGTCCAAGGGTTTGACACAGGAACATGACTTTCACTATTCTTATGGAAATAATTAAATAAATGATATCTAGAATAATCAAGCATCTTAGCATCTCTAATATAAGCCATGTTATCATGAAAGTATTCATCATTTACCTTTTTTCTGTGTTTTTTTCCTAGTAGGAGAGCTACAAAATCCTCTAAGAAGTTCCTTTTTCCCTTTTGATCATCATCCGCATCTCCACTTTTACCACTGGTTGAAGCAAGGCTTACTGCTCGGCTCATCTTGTCTACACTAAACTAAAACAATACTGATCAAATCTCTTGTCTTTACTCTAAAATCTGAGCAATTCTGCTCTTCTGAAAGCACTGATCACTTCTACAATCCTTAGCTCTGAAAACTAAAACTATGGTAAGCTAAAATGAATAATGGTAATGCCTATTTATTCAGAGCAATCAATGCACCAATCTCTTCAAAAATCATGAATTTTCTATTCAGTCACTTCTTTCATTAATTCTACATGCTTTGATATCAATTTCTCCTCCTAGTCGTGGCATTTGAAACTGACAAGTGATCAATTTTGAATGAGTGCTTTTTCTTTTAAAACCTTATTATATTCAAAACAAGCTCAAGATCTGATATGATTGGTTATTTTATTACAACTCAGCTACTCCTTACATGTTGTTAAAATTCTCCTGTTCTGATTGGCTGGTGGCTATACTTCATGGCATGGGACTAAACTCTTACTTTTAACTCACTCATACTCCACTTTCCTTCAGTAACTACGTGACTGCTTGATCTCCTTGTCATTGAAAGTTAGATTTAACTCTAGTTTTCTTATGATATTTAGCAATCACCACATGTTCAAAATTTTGATCAACGGTTATCTCTTAGTCATAGAATGAATTCACTTAACTCATGTTTCCTTTTGAGACTCCGTGACTAAGACTTAAAATAACTCTTGTTTAACCTTTAGCTTATTTAGAGACTTCACAAATGTACAAATTCAAAGTCATTGAAAGATTTAATTAATCATGAGTTTCAATGGAGATTACGCAACCATCATTAGATCTTCTTTTAATCAGATGGTTTGCATGAAATCTCACATCCATCTTGTACTTTCTTCATTTGATCAGAGACCTAGAGGCTACCACAAGATCACATTTAATCCAACGGTTCACGTGAAATATCATAAGCTTTATCCTTAACTGTATTTTTCTATGAGACTTCACTACTAAAGACATCTCTAAGTCACTAGACATGTTTTCTAAACAGAGGTTTATTGTGAGATTTCACACAGATCGTAGGTCTTCTGAATGACTTAGATATGTGTCCTCATCTGAATCTTCACCTCCGATTTGTTGAACCTTCTCTGACTTTTTGACTTCTACAAGCGACTTAACGCCATCCATTAGATCTTTTCTCTTTTACAGTTTAGATTTTCCCACTGCAACTTCAACTGACCTTTGATTTAACTTTTTATTAACTATAGTTCTCATGGATATTTAGTGACTAACTGAATCTCATTTTTCTCTAAACAAATTACTTAACTCAAGGTTTATAGTGAGATTAAATGCCAGCCTTTTGATCTTTCTTCAATCTAACTGTAGTCACTAAATCTCATAAAATTTATCTTAACCCTTACTTTATTTGGAGATCTCATGACTAGCCTCTTTTAACTTATGTATTTAACCTCGGTGCACTTGTGAGACTTCACAATTGAAGAAAAAAGAAGTCTCCATAGGATTTCTTAACTCTGGAGTTTTAAATGAGACTTTGCGAGAAGCACAGGATCAAGATTTGAATCAACGGACCATGTTAAGTCTCCTTACAATTGAAAGCATATTCTTTCTTTTGTTAGATAATGCGGCCAAAGAATTTTTCTAAGTCTCAAAAGAAAATGCAATATTCTAAAATCTTAATGAGACATCGCGACTAACATTAAAGTATGAATAGATCACATGACTTAAGTGACTCAGATTTTCTAAAAAAGGTAACTCAAAATTAGAAGCGATTATGAAGAACTATGCTTTTCTCTTGAATATGAATGAAAAATTTCCTAGGACCTAGGGTTTTACACACTTCTTTGATTTTAAGGCTTGAAGATCAAAATTTGCAAGGAAATTTTGACAGCATGTGACAGGAATTTGATATTTATGCAAGAATCTGACTGGGAACTCAAAACAATTTTAGCAAGACTTCAAAATTGGAAACATAACCAACAATGGCTCTATCTAAAGATGCTTAAATGCAAATTTATAGCAAGAACCATAGATCTCTAGGAGGTAGACCACGCTTACTAACCTACTTCAGAAAGAAAACACACAATAGAAAGAAAAACACCTATACATATGATACAAGACTACTGTGCATGGAAATTTTATTTTCTTAACTAAAGAAATGTTTCAAGAATTATCCATGCACTATAAATTCAAATACCTTCCCCTCCATATTTTTCAAAAGATATGATTTTTCTTCCAAAACTTTGATGAATAACAAAGGGACCTAACCATAATTATTCAAATTTCTTATGCTTCCCTTTGTCTTCAGCCCTTACATTCCACTGGAGTACTAAATCATCAGGTAGAAACTTTCTATTACTTTCTCTTTTATCAAATAGATATTTCATTTTCTAATGTAACTTAATGTTCTCCTTTTGACTATCTTTTCTAACCTCATCTTGTTCTGCTAACTGCATTATCCTATCTTGCATAGGTTCAGAGCCATCTAACTCTTCTTCCTAAATAAAATTATATACTAGAAGTAAATTATTCATGGGAATTCTAGATTGCATACCATATACAAGTTCAAAAGGTGACTTACCTGTTTCTTTTTTCACTGTTATCCTGTCAACCCATAGAGCAAGTTTCAGTTTTGTATGCCAAGCTCTTTTATTCTTCTCAAGGGTCTTCTTCAAGATTTTCAATATGCTCTTATTGCTGGATTCTGCTTGACCATTTTCTCTAGTATCATATGGGGAGTAATATGACATCATAATCCCATACTCATCACAAAAATCCTTAATTACATCTGATCTGAAGCACATAACATTGTCCATTACTAATTTTGCAGGGACACAAAATCTGGTCAGAATGTTTTCCATGAGAAAATTAGTGACCACTTTACTAGTTTCCCTCTTTGTGGGATTTGCTTCTATCCACTTTGTGAAATAATCAGTGGCAACTAGTATCCAACTATGTCAACCACTAGATCTCTCTGAAAATTTAAACTCTTAAATCTTGTTGATCCATTTGCATCTCTTACCAGTTACTTCTGATTGAGTAAGGATTTTCTTTACTGTTGAATAAGGTACATACGCTAATACTTTGGCACAAACCAGATAAGGTCTAAATTATTTTACATCTTTTACCAAATCAAATTCCTATTTCTCCATTATTTCATAATTCAACTTTGTATCTTGGAGAGATTTTCTAAACACTTCAATAGGATGCTCAAAACCCTCTTCATCTTTCTGCAATAAAACATCAGCAATTGTATGAAAAGATGCAAAAGAGAATAATGAGAAAGGCTTACTATAATCAGGGGATTTCAAAATACATGCCTC
The DNA here is from genome assembly GCA_018584345.1 of Thuja plicata. Lineage (NCBI taxonomy): Eukaryota > Viridiplantae > Streptophyta > Pinopsida > Cupressales > Cupressaceae > Thuja > Thuja plicata. Next base: position 5,812,267 of record MU224061.1, read on the forward strand.
ATGAACTAATTTCTTAATTCTCTCAAAATCTAATTGGGCTTCCCCAATCCATTGAAACTTTGCATTTTTTTCAACAATTTAATTATTGGTTTGACAATCTCAGCAAAAATTGAATTAAATCTTCTCACAAAATTAATCTTTCCTAAGAAAGATTGTACACCTTTCATATTTCTTAGATAGTAACCTTTTGAATGGCTTCTATCCTTTCTAGGTCAATCCTCACTCCATCCTTTGATACTATATGTCCCAACAACTTTCCTTCTCTCACTGCAAATTGGCATTTTCTTGGATTCAGGGAAACACCATATTATAAAGCCTTATTAAAAAAGAATTCTAGGTGTCCACAATGATCCTCTACTTTCTTGGAAAATATTTTCAAATAATCTTGATATATAACCATGAACAAGTCAATAAATTCTTTGAATGTAACATCCATTGCTCTCTAAAAAGTTACTCTGCATTTATTAGTCCAAATGACATTCTAATATAGACATACGTCCCCCATGGAGTAGTAAATATAGTATTGAACTTTTTGATTCTTTAACTAATACCTGGTTGTAGCTTGAGAAACCATCCATCATTGATAATAGCCCACAACCAGTGACCTTGTGTAACATTGCTTCCATATTAGGTAAAGAGTAATTGTCTTTCAAGGATGTAATGTTCAAGTTTCCAAAATCAAACACAATCTTATGTCACCATTCTTCTTTCTTACTGACACTAAATTGGAGACCCAAGTTTAATGTCTTATAGGATGAATAATCCCTACATCTTTCAACTTCATCAACTCTTGTTGCATCTTGGGAGCCAACAATGGGTTGATTGGACTTTGTTTCTGCCTGAATGGATTTGCATCTGACTTGAGTGGGATTTCATGTTGAAAAAGGTCTTCCCTATATGCTTTCAAATCTTCATAAGACCATGCAAACACATTCTTATGTTTTCTTAATAATTTTATCAGATTTGTTCTGACATGGGAATCTAATCCTTTTCCAATATAGACTATTTGAGGAGTGGTTTCTGATCCTAAATTTATTTCTTCCAAATCCTCAATTTTAGCATTGCTTATTTTTTATGAATAATCATTTTGATTATTAAAGAATGCTTCTAATTCAACCAGTCCCTTAGGGATCTAATTAGAACTCAATTGGACAATCTCATTCCCCAATACAACATCCTTGCCATCAGTGACCTCAAGTAAATAGTTTCAATCTATGTGTTGGTCCTCATAATGGTCTAGGAATTGAAAAAATCAAAGAATATCTTGGTCATCTTAAAATACTTTCCAGTTGTAAATATTATCAGGGACAACTGGTCTTGTCTTAATTTCTACTATTGATACCCCATTTAAGGTCAAATCACCAGTCTTCAAAGCAACATTAGCTAAAAAGTCTTCCATTATGTTCTTTGACCTTTTTATTCAATTAATATTAAAGGCATCAAAAGCCTCAATTTGATCCCAAATAGCATGTTTATACATTTTCAATCTATCATTCTTTACAACATATTTGGATTTAACTTGAGCTACTACTGGCTTAGAATCACCGAAAAATTTTAAACACTTGATTACATGCCTAGCAGCAATATCTAACCCCATAAACAAAGCTTCATATTCTTCTATATTATTTGCACATTGGAATGATAATAGGAAAGAATATATTTTCCATAAACCATCATGTTTCATATTAAACTCTTGTATTAAGGGGTCAACATTTTTATATTGATGAACACTTTTCTTCACTCTAAAATTCTCCATGTCTATGTCTACACACTAATTGATGTCAGTATCTTCATGTAGCTCAATCATATGGGGTGGTATACCTTCCCTGGACACCTTAACATTATTGGCAGTGATGTTGAAATTAGCATAAGATAAATCACATTGAATACTACCACCCATTAAAGCACTCCATTTCCTTGAGAGCAACATACCATAATGAGGTGGAATATCAACCACCAATACACTCATTGTTAACATTGTGTTAGGACATATGGCTAACGTAAAAGGTAAAGCCTCAATAGTACCAACAACAGGGATCTCCCTAGAGTCCATTGCCTGACATCTTCCATGAGGATTGTCAACTTGTAATCCCATGGATCTCATTATTTCTGCAGGCATAATAGTGTTAGATGCTCTAGAAACTATCGTACAATTTTTAAGCATCTTACCATTTATGACTAGAGTTAAGAAAAAAGGATAAAAAATTCCTACAGAATTATTTTCGTTTAAATAAATCTAAGGGATTTCTTAAATCATTCCCTCGGGCTCTTTCCTTTGTTGTTAGACTTCCTTTCAATAGCTTCTGGTTTTTGGAATTTCATTGGAGAAACATTGTTTAGTACTGAAAGGACCTTTTCTTTATGCTCCTTTATTCTCATCATTTCGAGAAATGGCACTTTGACATTCATTTGTGATAGACATTGACCCATATCAACAGGAGTATATTTTACATTAGAGGATTTTGGTCTTTCAACAATGATATTACTATCCTCTATTTGAATATTCAGAGTAGACTCTTCCTTCTTTGATTTCTTACTTTCAACCTTAGAAGGGGGAGGACTTGTTTGTGGCACTTTAACTTTTCCCTCATGTACACCTTTCGAATCATTTGCTTTGTTTACTATTTTGACCTTAGGCTTATTTACATTTTCAACAGGTCCTTTTTTTTGTACATGCTTGGCATCTATTTTGTTCTCTTTGATAAAGATACCAATTGGTTTACTACCTACATCACCCACTACTCTATTTCTCAAGTGGTAGTTACTTCTTTCCTTATTTACTAAATCAGAAGTGATTCTTTCCTTTTCTTCATTTGAAGTTATTCTTACTATTGTAGATTCCTGGCTATTTTGGGCATAGCATCTTATATCATCAACCTCTTCTTCACTATCAGATAAAACTTGTTGATGATGTATTTATTTTCTACCTTGTGAACCATAAATATCATGGTTCTCAACTTCATCCTCAGAATCTACATCAAAGCATGCATAAGAATTAGTCATATCACATCTATTATGATCACATAACTCATCCTATGCATCTTCTATTTCTTCATTAGCATTTATGTCCAAAACTACAACAAAAAAATTAGGATTGTGTGGGGATTTACAAGCTTCACACCAATAAGTATCATTGCACATGTTTACAACATTTTTGTGTAAAGGATCAGGGGTCCTATTTTCAGGTTTATCCTTTCTTGGTAGGACAATAGGTTTTCCATCCTTAAACTGGGTACCATAAGGGTGATTCTGCATCCTATTATGTGGATTATAACTATTGAAGGATGCTCTATTATTTTTTTGAGCTTTATATTCTTTATATTCTGGTCCTTTTTGGTTGCTCCTACTAAAACGTGCATCATCTCTTCTACCCAATTTCCCTGACACTCTTCTATTCATTTCTATGTTCACTACAATATTATATGCATCAGTAAGAATTCTAGGATTTTTGTCTCTGAGAGCATATCCCATTTTAGAATAAAAATCATTCTGATATGTCGCAAGACATACCTTTTCATCAATTTTGATCTTTTGAAATAGCTTATGCATAGCTCTTTGAAATCTTGTGTTGAATTTAATGACCTCTTCATTGAAATTTTTCTTTATATTATTGAATTCATTTAACAATAATTCTTCATTTGTTTTGTCACATACTTATCTTTGAATAAGTCTATTAATTCATCCATAGATGCCACAGACCCATTAGATAATCCTCTAAAACATTCCCTAGAATCTTCAACTAAGGACTGAACAAAGAGTTTCATTAGGACATCTTCATGATTAATATTCAAATCATCAATGAAATCAATAAACTTTCTCAAGTGTACTTCACAAGAAATAACATTATTTCCTTAAAACTTTGGGAGTTTTTGTTGGCAAGTTGACTTCCTGAGGAAGCATGACTTATTTTGTGTTGTCAATCATGGCAACAAAGTCATACTTAAGTTCTGTCATAAAAGGAAAAATGACTAAGTAAGAAAATAGGGCAGACAGACACATACAAAGATCATTATATCATCACATGTGTTACAGATCACACTAGAGCATGCGTGCTTAGGTATATACTCTATGGTGTATATACATGCTAGATCCAAATGCATAGAGTATGGAACACCAGTACGGAAAAGCTACAGGTAGATTAGTAAACCTACAGTCCAGGAAATAGAACATGGAAGCCGACTATAGTTTTGATCAGCGTGAATGATTTTATAATGTAATGGCTAAGCACCTTTAGTTATAAGTTTGTATTAATGTAATTAATGTTGTAGTAAACATGCTTAGGCTGACTTGTTCAGAAGCATTGTATATTTTTGTTTTAGGGCCGACTAGTGATTTATTTTGGGTCGCGCCTATTCGGATTTGATGATATAAGTATGTAATGTAAAGATATGTTACAAGTGTCAATTATGATGTAAGAAAAAGTTATAGAGGAACACTATAATGAATTCAAAAGATGATATAGCTCTTTAAAGGAGTAAGAGCATCCACACATACATGGAACTGATAAGACAGCAGTGTCATTAAAGCAGTTCATTTTTGATATAGTGCATATCAACATTTAGAGGGTTGTAGCCTTCATCTTATTGGGAAGTGAGCCATACACCCCTAATAGGGTTATTAAAGACTCCTAATAGGGTCAGAACTTTAACCAGGTCATTGAACTTAATTTGTAAAGACTGCTTCTAACATGGCAAAGGAACTTTAACAGGTTCATTATACCTAGTACAATATTTGTGGGTACTAATCCCCACTAGAGTTTTCCTCTGATCAAGGTTCTCCGTAATCATATCATGTGTTATGTGTTCTTGTGTTATGT
>MU224061.1:5817182-5841674 GCA_018584345.1 Thuja plicata
GTCATAAATTTGGTCACGAGATAAATGACCGGCAATAAACTACTAGTGGTCACGTGACCAAATTTGGTCATTTATCTACAATTTTTGGTAGTTTATTTGGTCATATATTGTTGTTTTTGTACTAGTGCAGGTTAAATAGTGTCTCTGCAGCAAAATTCCTTGCAGCTATTAGAATAGTGAAGGACAACACCCAATACAATCTATGTGAGATCTTGCGTGATCAGTTGATTGAAAATATTAGAATCATCAAACATGACAGGAGCAAAATATTCAAGTTTGGATCACTGATCATCTATTTGTATCACCACATAGTCAGAAGGGTTGCAGACCTTTATCTAGATAAAGGAAAACCTACAATGACTCAAATATATCTTAAAGCCACAGTAGAAAGCAGTGCAAGAGATAAAATGGATATGGATATAAAGATATTCAGGGTCAAAATGCAGAGCAGGTTCAGACTATCTGAGAAGATAGTTGAAAAATATAGGGATACAATATGCTTCATGGTTGAGAAAGATTGCACATGCATGGAGGTTGTTGAGCCTAGAAATAAGTGGATTCATCCACTAGGGTATGAAGTAGAAGAAAATGTGTTAGAAGGATATGCGCAGGTCTTATTGTCAGCACCTAAAGACCCTAATGAACCTAGATGGGGCACTTACAGAGAAAAGACCGACGAAGTGGATATTGAACTACAACTTGCTCTTAACAAAAGGAAAGCATCCATAATAACATCCAACATTTTGAAAAAGCATGGAGTCACACAAGAAGATTTAGACAAGGAAAAAGAGGCCAAAATTGCACAAGTTAAAATTGAGAAAACTGTTGAAACTCAGAAGAAGAAACAAAATAAAAATGAGAGTACCACTGTGCCTACTACAACCATTGATCTAGACACATCTCCACCTTCTGCACCTAGCAAGAAACCTAGAGGAAGGAAGCAAGCAGCTACAAGTCATCCATCCTCAAGAACTACTTGGAGCAAAGCTAAGAATGTTCAAGCTCCACCTGAGGTAGGATTTAGACCCAGTCTAAATATCTTGAAAAATAGGATTGTTAATGAAGGGAGATTAGATACATTATCAAAAGTCTATGACAAGTATCAAGAGATGGATAAGACTGAGATACATTCTATGATCATATCTCATATGATCAAGTTAAAGAAGTCTGTTCTTGAACTCAAAATAGTGATACCGGATAAGTTATGGAACATACTGGAGATCATGAAAAGACATGAAATTGAGGAAGATATGAAGATTAGAGAAGAAACTTTGGATACTCTTCTTCCTATTTGTTCACATGATGAGAAGGCTATTCTGTTAGATCTGGTGAAGCCTCATCTCAATATTAAGAAAAGGACTCTACAAATTATGAACAAGGAGTATGAACAAATTGGAAAGGAGACTGAAAAATCATTTTCACAAGTATTTATGGATAGACACATGTATCCACCAATGGCACCTACAACAAAAGTTACCCCAGCTCCTCCCAAATAGGCTACAACTCCAGTAATTCAGGTTGCGCCTATGACAGGTCCACGGGATTCAGTGCCCATGGTGACAATAACCTCTGAGATAGCTAAAGATACAAAGGAAACTATAGTGATTGATGATGTAAAGATATCTATGACATCTTCTGATAAAGATATGGATAAAGTTGATAAGGCATTTATAAGCACTGAAGAAATGTGCACTAATGATACCGCCGCACAACTAGATGAATTTCCCATCAATGATCAAGCTGACATAAATGAAGACACTCAAGATGATATACAAGGTAAAAAGACACTGACAAAAGAGAAACTAGTGAAGGTTGAATGCGTAGATACCAGCTAGAATACCATATTCTCACCATCCACTCAACCATCTACCTCATCGTTGTCAAGGTTAACTCCTGACTCAGCAAGTTTGGATGCATGGGGAGAAGAAGACCTAATCAAGATCAACATCCTTGCCATGGAAAAGGAAAAAGAGAAACAAGTGATGAGGAACCCTCACTTCTTGGAAACAGTGAACATTTTGAATGACTTAGTGCCTACTGATCAGAAAGTAGCCAAAGTACAATCAGTTGAAGATGTGGACAACATCTTATCAAACTTCAAGTCACATTTCACTAGCTTAGTAGAATCAGCTACTAAAATTGCATAAGATGAATACAAGAAGGAGAGATTAAATGAATTGGTAAAGAACTTTACCTTAGATCTGAATTCCTTAAAGATTGGGTAGGCTATATTGAAGGAATTGGAAGATAAAGGAAAGAAATTCATAGCAAACTATATGGATAGAGTAAAGCTCACCTTTGAGAACACTAAAAAGATGTAGAAGCAAAAGAAATGGTGGATAACATAAGAAAATCAGTTGAAACCTCGACGCAAGACATGAACATCTGCAATAATTTCTACAAAGGGCAGTTAGACAAAATTGAGAAAGCAAAGTTAGAAATCAGCAAGATAAGGGTAAGGCAGACTCAGTTGAGGAATGCATTTGTGCCATCTCTAGCAGTTCTCAATGAGAACATCAAACAGATTGATAACACCATATAGACATATGATCAAGGTCCTTGCATGGATCTAATAAAAATGGAGAAATTGACATATGCTTTATGCGTGCATCTTCAGACAGTTGATGCAATGAAAGTCTTTTAGCAGAAAGAGATTCAATCTCTTCAAGTTGTGTACCTAGAAGTTTACATGGAGTAAGTATGCTGAAGACTTATATTTTTTGCACACCTTTGTCATTAATGTCAAAGAGGGAGTAGTATAGAATGTGTATATGCAGAGAAGTATATATGTATATATCATTAAGTATTATGATATATAGTCATCTTTGTATGAAGTCATTTTGAGTAACTTAGCCACATTCCTTTGTTGCCATAAATGACAAAGTGGGAGATTGTTGGCAAGTTGACTTCCTGAGGAATCATGACTTATTTTGTGTTGTCAATCATGGCAACAAAGTCATACTTAAGTTCTGTAATAAAAGGAAAAATGACTAAGTAAGAAAATAGGGTAGACAGACACATACAGAGAGATCAGTACATCAGCGCATGTGTTAGAGATCACACCAGAGCATGTGTGCTTAGGTATATACTCTATGGTGTATATACATGCTAGATCCAAATGTGCAGAGTATAGAACATTAGTACGGAAAAGTTACAGGCAGATTAGTAAACCTGCAGTCCAGAAAATAGAGCATGGAAGCCGACTACAGTTTTGATCAATGTGAATGATTTTATAATGTAATGGCTAAGCACCTTTAGTTATAAGTTTTTATTAATGTAATTAATGTTGTAGTAAACACGCTAATGCCGACTTGTTCAAAAGCGTTGTATATTTTTGTTTTAGGGCCGACTAGTGATTTATTTTGGGTCGCGCCTATTCGGATTTGAAGATATAAGTATGTAATGTAAATATATGTTACAAGTGTCGATTATGATGTAAGAAGAAGTTACATAGGAATAGTATAATGAAGTTACAAGATGATATAGCTCTTTAAAGGAGTAAGAGCATCTACGCATACACGGAACTGATCAAACAGCAGTGTCATTACAGCAGTTCATTTTTGATATAGTGCACATCAACATTCAGAGGGTTGTAGCCTTCATCTTATTGGGCAGTGAGCCATACACCCCTAACAGGGTTATTAAAGACTCCTAACAGGGTCAGACCTTTAACTAGTTCATTGTACTTAATTTGTAAAGACTGCTTCTAATAGGGCAAAGGAACTTTAACAGGTTCATTATACCTAATACAATATTTGTGGGTACTAATCCCCACTGGAGTTTTCCTCTAAACAAGGTTCTCTGTAATCATATCATGTGTTATGTGTTCTTAAGTTATGTTTCTTTAGATGCACATTTAATATATGTTTAATTGGCTGAAATATAATTAATAGATAAATACTGATTCACCCCCCCCCCCCCTCTCAATGTTTCTAACAGTTTTCCCCCAATATCATTTGGTATTGTATTAGGGTAACCATGAATACCAATGAAAGTAAATTGTTTGTACCTTTATGGATGCAGTGGTTTCCTTTGAAATCTATCATCATCCTGGCAAGTGGCAGCTTTCATTTTTGAAGTTGTGGCACTTTCAGCACCAGCATGGGAAAATCTAGAAGATTGTAGGAAATCAATCTTCTTCTTTATCTCCATAATGGAAGACTCTACTTCTGCTTTCTCTGGTATTTTGGCCATAGTTTCTTTCTCCTTTTTGAATTTTTCAAGATCAATGTCTAATTTTGACATGTGTTCTGTTAGAATTTAGTGAGTTTTTAGTTCATCCATTTCATTTCCTGACATTTTATTTTTCCCTGTCTTTGGAAGCTTGAGAACCAAAAGCTTTTTGAGTGGGTGGTGTCTCTTGATCTCTATGGGACCTTTCAACATTTTTTTTTGCTTGATGTCTTAGTGATCTTCTTCTTAATTTCTCAACATTTCTTTGATCTTGTTTTTTCCTTTTTAAATCTTTCTCTTTCTTTCTTTGCTAAATAATAGTTAACTTCCTCATTAGAATTTTTTCTTCTTCAACAAGTTCATCAGAAGGCACTTCATAATCTAAACTTGTAGTATTAGTTCCTTCTCTCTCACTAGAAGTACTACTATTTTCATATGTTTCCAATCCTAGGTCAAGGGACTCTTCATATTCTGATGTGTTACCCTCATGACTGGATTAGGTTGACTCTTTTCTTCTAGTATTTTCTTCTTTTCTTGGAGACTGGTTTTTTGTGTTATCTTTGTTCTTTTTTCTCCAAGAAAAACTAGACTTAGAGTTCGGTGGAATTCCACTCTCCAACTCAACTTCAGGATTCCCTCTAGCTCTAGATCTGGTATTCATATTTAGATAATGTGTACAAATATTAAAAATCTCTTAGCACTGATTGCAGAGATTTGAGTCACCACCCAATATAAATTGGGAAAATAAAAACACAATTAAATATGAATACTAGAAAAATAGCTTGAACTTAATACCAGAGATTGTTTGAATTCAATGCAACTTTGTAATCTCTGATTTTCAATAGCAGACTCAACTGTAACTTGAATTAGACTTTTAAAAAAATACTAGAGATTTTTTGAATAATAAAAATTTTGAATTCCCTAGCAAAGTCGCCAATTTGTTAGAGCGACTCAGATGGGAAAACTCAATCTAAAATTTGATTCAACTTTAAAATAACACCAGAGATATTCTGAAAGTTCAACAAGATTTTGTAACACTTTATCCCCAGCAGAGTCGCCAGTTTGTGAGGTCTTTTTCTTGTAGAATTACAACTGATTAATAACTGATTAACTCTATAACTCCCAACTTTAAATTCATGCAAGACAAAGCCTAATTGATGAGGATTATTCCTCCTTCTACTTTTGGTTCCACAGACCAAGGCGGGTGTACCTTCAAATGATTACTGATTTTCAGTATCAATTATAGTGGATTAAAGCTTTCATTGGTTGGAAAACTATCCTTCACTATATCAATTTACAAAATACCTTGAAAAAAACAATAATTAACTTAATACAAAGTTTTACAAGCCAAATTATGACCTTAAAAATGGAAAATATCAGTGAGATAAGGATTCTCATCCTTCTTCCTTTTGGAGTTCTTTGAACTTAGGAGGGTTAACCTAGTGATTCTCTCCTTAAAGAATCGGTAAATAGAATTGTATTATTTAATACAATTACTTTAACATATAACTCTTTATAACTGAAATGTAAATGATTGATTGCTTTAATATTGGATGATGATTAACTACTTTCTAACCTTAAACCAGTGCCTAATTCTTAGGCAAAGAGTCAATATCAAATATAAATCCATAATAAACTAACTAATGAAAACACATGCAGTTTAGATAGAATGCCTTAGAGACTACCCTTTCCCTCACAAACCCCTATTATCATATCCTCAAACTAATTTTTATCTCTCTGGAATCACCTGTAAGAATTACTCCTTCCTTCAAAGAACTCACAAGTAATTGCACAATCACCTTGTAACTGGTATATCTAAGATGCCTTGCAAATTAAACATACTAGAGTCTAAACAATAATAAAGAGACAACACAAGATATAGAACAGAAACTGCAATTTATTGTATTAATATGGTACTGCTTCAAATACATTCAATAGACAAAAAAGCATAAAGCTCAGACAAAATTGAGTAGTCTTCCTTGCAATTATATTTCACCACCTTTTCAAAAAAAGTCACAACTTTCTATATATATAGCCTAAACCAACTTGGAACCCTTAAAGACTAAGGATGCAACAAGCTTCGGATGGTTTTAGACCCTAAAAGATAGAAGAAGACAAAATACAATTAGACCCCAATCGATGGAAGGATAGAATAGGAATACAATCAAATTTGATCTTGAAATCTTCTTATAACTGGCACCTTTGTCTGGAGATATTCTGGATAGCCTCAAATAGTTATTACAAGATTTAGTGACTACCATTATAGGATAACACACACTAATCTTTCTGATGACTAACCTCCCTGTGCTGAAATATTAGGTGCAAGGTGTCCTTCTACTCTTCATCCAGTATGTCTAGGTTAGTTGTTGCAGTTTTCTTTTTCTTGGACTTTGTGAGAACATCCCATGCTACAACCTCTGCCTCTGTAGGCCAATTAAAGCTCTGAATGCTTTCTAATTATGCCTTCTATCTCTCTCATCTTGCATCTATTATGCTTATGACATTTGTCAAAAACTTTTTGAAGTCTCTCTCGGCCTTAAATGACTCATCTAAGGTTCTATTGAACCTTTCCATATCTAATTCATTGTTGTCAGAAATAAATGCCTCTTTATTAGGTAGTAATGAATCAAATTCATTTCTCCATACCTCTACTATCTTATCTGGTCATCTTCTACCCTTATTGAAGGAATAAAATTATTATAATCATACCAAACATATTGAGTCTGGCCTCAATTTGATTTGCCTTGCCCTTAAAGAAAGACAATGTTACCCCAATTTTCTTTATCTCCTCACCAACTTGTGTCACTATTTCTGGGAGGTCTGTCCTAAGTTGTTGTAAAGATGCTAATCTTTCAAATAAATTTGTCCTAACTAACTAAGTCCAAAAATAGGGGTTCAAAGTTCAAACAAAATTAGTTACCTCCATTTGCAAACCAAGCAACTTATTATAAGAACCATGTACAAAATCAACTTTATCTTTGAGGATATTAATCCTATATTTTAAGATATTCAAAAAGGCTTCCAAAGCCACATTATTCTACTCCTGATCCTTATGCTCTGTTTCCTTTGCACTATCATCTATTTGTACTGGATCATCTTTCTTAGGTGGAGGGGGAACAACCTCAGGGACTTACTATAATTTATGATTCAATTCTACAACTAGCTTCTCCAAAGCATGGATCTTGATCAAGCCTAGCTCTCTATCCTTTACCACAGCATTGGTCTCATCCAAAAAAATTTGATATCTTTTGGATACCTTTTCATTTTTTTCCTCATTTAGCTTAGAAAAATGAGTAACAGTTTGTGATCTTTCTAGATCACCTATATTATGAATGAACCATATGATTTTTTCCCAATCTATCTTTTCTTGTACATTTATCAATTATGGCTTTTGGGTCTTGGGATCTAGAGCTCACATGCCTAAGGTTTGGGATTTTTCATGGTATCCACATCCTTTAATCATCTCCCCTACTTGTGTCTCTGAAGACAATTTGATATCTAGTTGCCTTTTAATTTGATCTATGATGAAAGCTAAAGCTAGATCCCTTCCTTCTACTAGTAGCATGACACTAGAATTTACTAACTGCCTAGCCTCATTTGGGGTCATATTCTCTAATTTTGGATCATCTTCTTGCAGGGCCTACAAGGCTTCACTTTTTATTGCTTCTCCTCTTCCCAATTGCAATTCTAACCCCACTTGCTATTCTTTAGCCCAAATAAAAAAGAATCCTTGAATTCTTTAGTTTTTATGAACTCGTCATCTTTGAAGAATTCTTCTTGTTGTAGCTCCCTTTCATCTTGACATAACAAGAGATGCATCTTAATATTTTCCTCTGTGTCTTCTCTTTTCTTTTTTCCCTCCCTTATGGATTTCCTTAGTTGATGATCATAAGCTCTTTTTCTAGTTAATAATGCACTCACTTTATCTATTTTCCCTTGTCTATTCCTTGACATCAGAAGGCTCCCCTATTTCCACCTTTTTCTTCTTCTTGGGAGGTTCAACAACTACCTTAGCCTCTTGTCCTTGTGTCAAATCTATTATGTTTTCCTCTATCTAAGGTGGTTGATCCATTGGTGGAGGGCTATGTATTGAATATTATCACTGTATTCTAAGGAAGATTTCTACTTAGGACCTCTTTCCTTTTCATCTAAATCTTCAAGCTGGTTGCATGAAGTATTGTAAGACTCCACCAATTTCTCTAGTCTCTCTAAGTAAGGGACATCTAGGAAGTAACCCCCAAAAGGGATCCCTTTCTTCTTAAGTTGTTTCTCTAAATCCACCAGTTCTTGGAACTTAGTTGTCCTACTTGTAATTTCATCTTCTTCTAATATTTTCCTGATAAATTCTTCCTCTTAGCATTGCTCATGCATCTTGGTATTTGGGATAGTGGGTGAAAAGAGCCTTTTTCCACTTAAAATGAACCCTTCTATATCCACATACCTATATAAGGCTACATTGATCCTGAAGTGACTTAACCATCTGTTCATAGGATTATAGGCCCTCATATAAATTGTAAAATCAGAAACAATAAACTACCAAGGTGTGAATTTTCCTTTTCTATGTGGAGCCAAATGCTCCTTATCAGTAAGCATAAGCTACCATATGAATTCCATGGTAGCAATCCTTGGTGGTACTTGGTAAGGAAGAATATGTGGTGGCTGGGAGAAACCATAAACTCTTATCAAAGTAAAATTAGTATGGTAATAGAAGTCTCCCCAGTTGTGATCTCCATTCCATTTATCAACAATTTTGCAAGGTCTCAGAATTTGTAGTACTTTAATTGGTAGTCTTGTCATATCGACTCCCAATCTGCTTAATAAAGGATATACCATCCAATTTTGGAAAGCATAGAACTCATTTTCCCTAGATATATAATTTCACACCCTCAACCATAGTTGTATAGGGTTGGGTTGACCTTGATAAAATCTTCTAGGTCTCAAATTGGACTGGTCTGTAATATTGGAATTATAGAATAAAATCAAATGCATTAGCAAAGAATACTGCAGAAATTTAGGGCTAGACACTTTCTTTTGGATATGCACAAAACCTTGATGCATTCTGTCAATCACATATTGGATGTAGTCATAATTTGTGCTGACATGTGCACTTCTTAGGTCCAAAATAATCATAAGAATATCAGAGTATATCCTTTCTCCTCCACTATCAACCCCTAGAACTCTACACAGGCCATAGGAAATATATTTCATGTAAAAGGCTAGGTCCTTGTAGAAATAGGGTGCATTGTCACTAGGAATGAGTGGTATGTAATTTATGGTTCCTTTTGGCACATGGGCCTGAATCAATTTAGCTACAACACAAGCCTCCCTGGTATACCTAGCAACTAGGGATTTCAGATTTATCTCTGTTGTGTAGACGTTATATAGATTTAAAGGTTTCAGAAATGATTTGTAATCTAGAGTTACTAGGGTTGTACCATCATCCCTTTTTATGATTTTGGAAATGGGATCATATCCATTAGCTAACTCTAGTAATAAATCCACATCCACAAACACAACTGGAACTATCAATTTTGCTAACCCTGACGTCCAAGGGTTTGACACAGGAATAAGATTTTCACTATTCTTATGGAAATAATTAAATAAATGATATCCAGAACAAACAGTCATCTTAGCATCTCTAATATAAGCCATGTTATCACAAAATTATTCACCATTTACCATTTTTCCTTGATTTGTTCCTAGTAGGAGAGCTACAAACTCCTCTAAGTAGTTCCTTTTTCGCTTTTGATCATCATCTGAATCTCCACTTTTCCCACTGGTTGGAGCAACGCTTACTGCTCAGCTCATCTTTTCTGCACTGAACTGAAATAATACTGATCAATCTCTTTTCTTTACTCTGAAATCTGGGCAATTCTACTCTTCTAAAAGCACTGATCACTTATACAATCCTTAGCTCTGAAAACTCAAAATCTGGTAAGCTGAAATGAATAATGGTAATGCCTATTTATTCAGAGAAATCAATGCACCAATCTCAAAAATCATGAATTTTCTATCCAGTCACTTCTGTCATTACTTCTACATGCTTTGATATCAATTTCTCCTCCTAGTCATGGCATTTGAAATTGACAAGTGATCAATTTTGAATGAGTGCTTTTTCTTTTAAAACCTTATTATATTCAAAACAAGCTCAAGATCTGATATGATTGGTTATTTTATTACAACTTAGCTACTCCTTGCATGTTGTTAAAATTCTCTTGTTCTAATTGGTTCATGGCTGTAATTCATGGCGTGGGACTAAACTCTTACTTTTACCTCACTCATACTCTAGTTTCCTTCAGTGACTATGTGACTGCTTGATCTCCTTGTCGTTGAGAGTTAACTTTAACTCTCATTTTCTTATGAGATTTAAGGATCACCACATGATCAAAACTTTGATCAATGGTTATCTCTTAGTCGTAGAATGAAATCACTTAACTAATGTTTCCTTTTGAGACTCCGTGACTAAGACTTAAAATAACTCTTGTTTAACCTTTAGCTTATTTAGAGACTTCACGACTGTACAAATTCAAATTCGCTGAAAGATTTAATTAATCATGAGTTTCATTGGAGATTATGGGACCAGTGTTAGATCTTCTTTTAATAGAAATGCTCCCGTGAAATCTCACATCCATCTTGTACTTTCTGCATTTGATTAGAGACTTGGCAGCTACCACCAGATCACATTTAATACAACGGTTCACATGAAATCTCATAAGATTTATCCTTAACTATAGTTTTCTATGAGACTTCATGACTAAAGCAATCTCTAAGTCACCATACATCTTTTCTAAACACAGGTTTATTCTAAGAATTCAAGTAGATCGTAGATCTTCTGAATGACTTAGACATGTGTCCTCATCCAAATCTTCACCTCTAAGTCATTGAACCTTCTCTGACTTTTTGACTTCTACAAGTGACTTAACGCCATCCACTAGATCTTTTCTCTTTTACGATTCAGATTTTCCCGCTGCAACTTCAACTGATCTTTGATTTAAATTTTTATTAACTATAGTTCTCATGGAGATTTAGGGACTAACTGAATCTTGTTGTTGCTGAAAAAATTACTTAAATCAAGCTTTATAATGAGATTAAATTCCAGCCTTTTGTTCTTTCTTCAATCTGATGGTAGTCGCTAAATCTCATAAACTTTATCTTAACCCTTACTTTCTTTGGAGAGCTCACGACTGGACTATTTTAACTCATGTCTTTAACCTTGGTGCACTTGTGAGACTTCGCAACTGAAGAAACTTGAAGTCTCCATAGGATTTCTTAACTCTAGAGTTTTAAACGATACTTTGTGTGAACCACAGGATCAAGATTTGAATCAACGGCCCACGTTAAGTCTCCTTAAAATTGAAACCATATTCTTTAATTTGTGAGATAATGCGACCAAAGCATTTTGCTAAGTCTCAAACAAAATGGAATATTCTAAAATCTTAATGAAACATCACGACTAACATTAAAATATGAATAGATCACATGACTTAAGTGACTCGGATTTTTTGAAAAAAGATAACTAAAAATTAGAAGCGATTATGAAGAACTAGGGTTTTCTCTTGAATATAAATCAAAACTGTCCTAGGACCTAGGATTTTACACACTTCTTTGATTTTAAAGTTTGAAGATCATCATTTGCAAGAAAATTTTGATAGCATGTGACAAGAATTTTATATTTATGCAAGAATCTAACTGGGAACTCAAAAAAAAATTAGCAAGACTTTAAAACTGGAAACATAACCAACAGGATGAATTGCTCATGGAAAGGCTCCTATATTTAGGATTTTGGAGGGAATGGACAGATGGGATTTAAAATGGAATGGAGGGATATGATTCAAAAGGATCAATGAGGTGGATGCCAAGTGGAGGCCACATGGATGACATGCAAGCAAAGGTTGGTCATGGAAAGGGAATGAGTTTCGCACACATGTGTGAGAAACCTTTGAAAGTGATGACTCATTATGATAAGGAGACAAAGTGGAAGAGAGAAGATAACCAAGATGTCTCACACATGTGTGAGAAAATACCAAAGAAGAAAGAGGGGGCATTCATGTAAGAGTGTAGGTGGCTATTTAAGGAAGGTAGTTATCCACCTTGGGAAGGGTTTCTCACACATGTGCGAGCAACATTAAGGGGATACTTGTTGTAGGAATTACAAAATTAGTCCTAATTAATGATGATTATTCAAAGAGGTAGGTTTAGAGGCGATGGTGATGGTTGTAGGTTAGGGATTTAGGCTAGGTTTTAGACTTAATCAATTAGAAATTAGATAAATCAAGGATTAAGGCTTATAAGGAATATTCAAATAATAAGATTATTTAAAATAAAGGGGTAGAAGGAGATTTAATGTACTCAATTGAAATTAAATACATTAGGGACTATAAGAATATGAATATAATTAATTATATAAGGTTATTTAACTATAGAAGAAAGGGGATGATATAATCAATTATATTTCTAAGGTAGATTAATTAAATAGGATTTAATCAATTAAGGGGGTTAAATTAGCATAGAAGTGGAAGGGATGATTTTAGATGTCTAAATATCCTAGTAATATAGATGGAGTATGTGTCCAAGCTACACACTTAGAGTCTAGGGGTAAGAACACTTTCAGTTATAATTTTTCAAAGAAACCATCTAAGCTTGAGGGTAAACCTAAGAGAAAAGGAAAGGGGAAGAAGAATGATACAATAAACAAGGAGGATGTTAATCCAACATGCTCCCATTAAATTAAAGAGAGACATGATGATATGAATTGCTAGAAGTTGCTTTTAGAATTGAGGCCAAAGAAGTATGGAGGAAACAAAGGTAAACAAAATATTGTTGTTGTGATTCAATAGGATCTTGGATCACACTCTGGAGATGAAACATAGATTTTCGCTATCAGGGTCTAAGGTAAAGAATAAAGTATAACTCTCTCTTCTGATACATTTTTCCAATGCAAGTAAAAGTAAAGTAACTTCTCTGCCTTAGAATGATAAATATCATAATGAATTATTTTATATTCAAGTTATAAAAAAGCACAAAAAGATTAACACTTTGTTCAATACAAGATCTCAAGTGAACCTAATATCTAAAGAAGTTTTTAAGAAGCTTAATATGGCTACAACACCTCTTTCAAATCCATATCGGCTTAGATATTTTTGCAATGATGCACAGTTACAGGTAACAAAATAATGTAAGTTAATATTTGTTATCACTACAAACTTTATTGATGAGGTAGAAATGATGTAGTCCCTTTAGATATTTGTGGTCTTGTATTTCGGAATCCTTATCTGTATGATCGAAAGAAATCTTTTACAGAGGGGAAAAAATATTACTTGTTTAAGGATGGTAAAGAATGCATTATATGTACACATAATATTAAGACTAATATTGCACTAGTGAATACTAGTCAAATGAAAAGGTTAGTAAATGCAAGTAAGAACTTTGTATTAATGATTGTTAAAACCACAAAGGATGAAAAATATGCAGCATTTAAAGGGTGTTATCCAAAACATATTTTTGATTTGGTCAAAGTTGTATAAACCTATGATGACCTTTTTTAGGAACCAAATGGAATGCCACCCAAAAGAGAGATACAACACAAGATTTATTTGTAGCAGGACACGCCTCTCCCTAACATTGACATGCACCTTTTATTTGTGCTATAGATCAAAGATATCAAGAAGTGGGTTTAGGAATTGGTAGAGAAAGGGGTGATTTGTCTAAGTACCTCTCCTTATGGTTCACCAATAGTGTTAGTGCCAAAGAAGGAGGGGTCATGGAGGATGTCCATCAACTACCAATCGCTTAATAAGATAACGGTAAAGAGAAGGTATCCTCTTCCATGTATTGATGATTTACTTGATCAATTAAAACATGCATTATATTTTACTAAGTTAGACTTTCATAGTGGTTATCATCAAATAAGGATTACAAAGAATGACATTTGGAAGATACCATTCTAGACCAAACAGGGATTGTATGAGTGGTTGGTCATTACCTTTGGGTTGTGTAATGCACTAGCTAATTTCATGCATGTCATGAATGATGTTTTTCATCCATTCATTAATGATTTTTTCATAGTTTATTTAGATGATATAGTTGTATTTATTCAAACTTGGGAAGAGCATTTAAATCATGTAAAGAAAGGTTTTGATGTTTTGAGAAAAGAAGAACTTTTGTAAAGATCTCAAAATGTGAATTCACTACGAAATCCTTAGTGTACTTAGGCTATATCGTGTGAGTTGGTCAATTGAAAGTAGACCTTTCAAAGGTCAAATTTATTATAAACTTGCCTAAGCCAAGTACCGTCATAGAAGTCATAAGTTTCTTAGCTGCAGTTTCGTACAGGAGAAATTTCATCGCAAACTTCTCCTACATTGCGTCTCCATTACACGTTTTGACCGGTATGAAGACAATTTTCTAGTGGGGATGCCTTCAGCAAAAGGCCTTTGACATTTTGAAGGAAAATTTAAGCTCAACACTAGTTTTGGCTTTATCAGATCTACGACAACTATTTGAGATCAAGATAGATGAGAGTGGGTTTTCCATGGGAGTAGTACTAATACAAGGAGGTAAACTAATCTGCTATCACTCTAAAACCTTTATAGCAGTAGTAACAATCTCACTTGTGAAAAAGAATCAAGTATGCATTAGTTCAGAGTGGTAAAAAGTGAAAACAATACTGAATGGATAAATAAATTGTAATACACACTGATCACCGGACACTTCAATATTTGTACTCATAATCTAAACTATGATAAAGTAGGCACTTTAGGTGAATGGGTTTTCTTCAACAATTTCAATTGGTCATTAATTATAAAAAATGTGTCCACAATAAAGTAGGAGATATGTTGTCTAGGCCTCCGGTCATGAATTCTATGGTTATCCTTCAAGGTAGTTCTATGGTTATCCTTCAAGGTAGTTCTATGTTTATCATTCAAGGTAGTTCTATGGTACATGAAAGTTATCAGGAACAATACAACAAGCACGAAGACTTTAAGGATATTTATTCAACTCTAATTTCAGGAAAACATGTAGAATAGAAAGACTACTATGTGAAGGATAAATTGTTGTATCATTATGGAAAGTTATGTATTCCAAAAGGTGAACAATAATGTGTAGTTAGAGAACCACACATGTCATTAATTACTATACACTTTGGAGTAAGCATGATAATAACTCAATTGAAAAAAAAGTTATTGGCCTCATATGCAATAAATTGTATCTAAATACATAAGGGGTTGGGTAACGTGTGCAATAAGTAAACCTAGCAATAGGAAGTTGGGTTTGTACACACCTCTTACCGTTCCATCCTATCCATGTGAAAGTGTTTCAATGGAATTTATAGGGGGACTAGCCAATGTCTAGGAAGGGACGTGATTATCTATTTGTGGTAATTGATAGGTTCAACAAAATTTGTATTTTAACGCCTTGTAAAAAATAGGTCACATATGAGCTTACGACACATTTTTACTTTTATTTTTTATGAGTTCATTTTGGGATTCCTATTTCTATTGTATTGGATCAAGATTCTCGATTCTTGGGAAAATTTTGGTCAGCATTATGGGAGCTCATGGACACTAGTATGAAGAAGAGTACAACATTCCATCCACAAACTGATGGACAAACTTTAGTAGTGAATAGGAAAATTATGCACTTACCTAGAGGCTCTTGTAGTAAACATCCCAAGTTGTTGGATGAGATTCTACACTATGTTCAACATGCTTGCAACCATGTGGGACACACTTCTACTAAAAGATCTCCTTTTGAGATGTGTTTTGGGTATCTACCAATAATATTGATGGACTTTTATTTCGGGAAGGATGGTATCAAAGAAGGTCATCATGATGCAGACAAGGCCTTGAAGTTCATCCAGAAAATCCAAGCAATTTAGCAAGTAATTGAAACACGGTTAGAGAAGAGTCAGACCAAGTACAAGGCCCAACATGATAAGCATCATGTTGATCATCATGTTTAGGTTGGTGATCATTTTTGGTTACATATCACAAAGGAAAGAATGCAAGGTGAAGGTAAGAATCTCAATCCAATCAGACATGGTCCATTTGAGATCTTGGAAAAGATAGGTACCAATTCCTTTCACCTAAATATCCCTCCATACATGCACATATATGCAGTTGTAAATGTAGAGAATCTGAAATTGTATGAGCCTCCAATGATACTAGATGAAGAGGTTGATGTTCAGATTCCTTCTATTCATGGCCTTTCACCTGATTATATGACAAAGTTGCAAGAGGATGTCATCTTGGACAAGAATGTCATGACTTCATGAAGAGGAGTTGTTGAGTACCTCAGAGTGGGATTGAATGGGATAAATCCAAGAAAGGAAAGTGGAATGAGGTTGGTAAAATGAGTGATCTATACCCTCACTTGTTTTCTTAGTAATGATTTAGGTAGATATTTTCATAAAAAAATCAATTGTTCTAGATGCTCTAAAATTGACACCATGTTGAAGTGTTCGGTGAAACAAACCCAGTGCAACTTGAACCAAGTTGATAGGAGGTTGTGTGCTCAAGTTATGTGTAATCAAAGTTGCAAAAGAAAATGGTTGAGGTTGACATGGAAGACAAAACTGGGTGATGTTGCAATCATAGTATAGACGTTGACGCGGCAAGGTGATGTGGTAGGGTTACACGACATGGAAGACAAAACAATTGATGCAGGCCAATCTTAAGTTGACATGTATCAATTAATAGGAAAACTATATGGTACCATGTGGCCCAATGGTTGGGTGCCACATGGCATCCACATCCTTTAATCATCTCAACTACATGTGTCTCTGAAGACAATTTGATATCTGGTTGCCTTTTAATTTGATCTCTGATGAAATTTGAATCCAGATCCCATCCTTCTACTAGTATCATGCCACTAGACTTAACTACCTATCCTCATCTAGGGTCATATTCTCTAATTATAGATCATATTCTTGCAGAGCCTCGAAGGCTTCACTTTTTATTTCTTCTCCTCCTGCCAACTGCAATTCTAACCCCACTTGTAGTTGTTTGGCCCAAATGAAAAAATCCTTGAATTCTTTAGTTTTTATGAACTCGTAATCTTTCAAGAATTCTTCTTGTTGCAGCTCCCTTTCATCTTGACATAACAAGAGAGGCATCTGAATATTTTCCTATTTTTCTTCTCTTTTCCTTTTTCCTTCCCTTATGGATTTCTGTAGTTGATGATCATAAGCTCTTATTCCAGTGAATAATGCACTCACTGTATCTTTTTTCCTCTTATGTGCCTTGACATCAGAAGGCTTCCCTGTTTCCACCTTTTGCTTCTTCTTGGGAGCTTCAACAACTACCTTAGCCTCTTTTTCTTGTGTCAAATCTATTATGTTTTCCTCTATCTGAGGTGGATGATCCATTGGTGGAGGGTTGTGTATTGAATAGTTGCTATCACTATTCTGAGGACGATTTCTTGTTAGGACCTCTTTCCTTTTCATATATTAAATCTTCAAGATGGTTGCAAAGAGTATTCTAAGACTCCACCATTTTCTCCAATCTCTCTAAGTAAGGGACATCTAGGAAGTAACCCCCAAAAGGGATCCCTTTCTTCTTAAGTTGTTTCTCTAAATCCATTAGTTATGGGAACTTTGTTGTCCTACTTTTAATTTCATCTTCTTCTAAGATGTTCCTGATAAAGTCTTCCTCTTCACATTGCTCATGCATCTTGGTATTTGGGATAGTGGGTGTCAAGAGCCTTTTTGCACTTAAAATGAACCCTTCTATATCCACATATCAATATAAGGCTACATTCATCCTGAAGTGACTGAACCATCTATTCATAGAATTATAGGCCCTCTTACCAATTTTAAAATTAGAAACAACAAGCTGTCAAGGTGTGAATGTTCCTTTTCTATGTGGAGCCAAATGCTCCTTATTAGTCAACATAAGCTGCCATATGAATTCCATGACAGCAATCCTTGGTGGTACTCGATAAGGTAGAATATTTGGTGGCTGGGATCAACCATAAACTCTTATCAAAATAAAATTATTATGCTAATAGAAGTCTCCCGAGTTGTCATCTCCATTCCATTTATCAAAAAATTTCAGGGTCTCAGAAGTTGTAGTACTTTAATTGCCTTTCTTCTCATATTGACATCCAATCTACTTAATAAGGGATATACAATCCAATTTTGGAAAGCACATAACTCATTCTCCCTAGATATATAGTTCCACACCCTCAACCATAGTTGTATAGGGTCGGGCTGACCTTGATAAAATCTTCTAGGTCTCAAATTGGACTGGTCCATGATATTGAAATTATAGAATAAAATCAAATGCATTAGCAAAGAATACTGCAGAAATTTAGGGCTAGACATTTTCTTCTGGATATCCACAAAACCTCGATGCATTCTTTCAATCATATATTGGATGTTGTCATAATTTGTGCTGACATGTTTTCTTTTTAGGTCCAAAATAATCAGAAGAATATAAGAGGATGTCCTTTCTCCTCCACTATCAACCCCTAGAATTCTACACAGGTCATAGGCAATATATTTCATGTAAAAGGCCAGGTCCTTGTAGAAATAGGGTGCATTGTCACTAGGAATGGGTGCTATGTAATTTTTGGCTCCTTGTGACACATGGGCCTAAATAAATTTAGCTACAACACAAGCCTCCCTGGTATACCTAGTAGCTAAGGCTTTCAGATTTATCTATGTTGTGCAGGGGTTATATAGATTGAAAATTTTCATAAATGATGTCCTATCTAGAGTTACTAGGGCTGTACCATCATCCCTTTTTATGATTTTGGAAATGGGATCATGTCTATTAGCTAACTCCAGTAATAAATCCACATCCATAAACACATATGGAACTATCAATTTTGTTAACCCTGACATCCAAGGGTTTGGCACAGGAACAAGACTTTCACTATTCTTATGGAAATAATTAAATAAATGATAGCCAGAACAATTAGGCGTCTTAGAATCTCTAATAAAAGCCATTTTATCACCAAAGTATTTATCATTTATCTTTTTTACTTGATTTGTTCCTGGTAGGAGAGCTACAAACTCCTCTGAGTAGTTCCTTTTTCCCTTTTTATCATCATTTGCATCTCAACTTTTCCCACTGGTTTAAGCAATGCTTACCGCTCAGCTCATTTTGTCTACACTAAACTAAAACAATACTAATCAAATCTCTTTTCTTTACTCTAAAATCTGGGCAACTCTGATCTTCTAAAAGTACTGATCACTTATACAATCCTTAGCTCTGAGATATAAAAAATTTGGTAAGCTGAAATGAATAACCGTAATGCCTATTTATTCAGAGAAATCAATGCACCAATCTATTAAAAAATCATGAATTTTTTATTCAGTCACTTCTGTCATTACTTCTACATGCTTTGATATCAGTTTCTCCTCCTAGCCATGACATTTGAAACTGACAAGTGATCAATTTTGAATGAGTGCTTTTTCTTTTAAAACCTTATTATGTTTGAAGCATGCTCAAGATCTGATATGATTGGTGATTTTATTACAACTCAGCTACTCCTTACATGCTGTTAAAATTATCTTGTTCTAATTGGCTGATGACTGTACTTCAAGGCATGGGACTAAACTCTTACTTTTACCTCGCTCATACTCTAGTTTCCTTCATCGACTATGTGACTACTTGATCTCCTTGTCACTGAGAGTTAGCTTTAAATCTAGTTTTCTTATGAGATTTAATGATCACCACATGATGAAAACTTTTATCAAAGGTTATTTCTTAGTTGCAGAATGAATTCACTTAACTCATGTTTCCTTTTGAGACTCTGCAACTAAGACTTAAAATAACTCTTGTTTAACCTTTAGCTTATTTAGAGACCTTGCGACTATACAAATTCAAAGTCGCTGAAAGATTTAATTAATCATGAGTTTCATTGGAGATTATGTGACCATCGTTAGATCTTCTTTTAATCAGATAGTTCGCGTGAAATCTCACATCCATCTTTTACTTTCTGTATTTGATCAGAGACTTAGCAGCTACCACAAGATCACATTTAATCCAACAGTTCGCATGAAATCTCATAAGCTTTATCCTTAGCTGTATTTTTCTATGAGACTTAACAACTAAAGCAATCTCTAAGTTGCCAGACATGTTTTCTAAACACAAGTTTATTCTGAGATTTCACACAGATCATAGATCTTTTGAATGACTTAGACATGTGTCCTCGTCTGAATCTTCACCTCTAAGTTGCTGAACCTTCTCTGACTTTTTGAATTCTACAAGCGACTTAACGTTAGCTATTAGATCTTTTCTCTTTTACGGTTAAAATTTTCCTGCTGCAACTTCAGCTGAGATTTGATTTAACTTTTTATTAACTATAGTTCTCATAGATATTTAGTGACTAACTAAATCTCGTTGTCACTGAACAAATTACTTAACTCAAGGTTTGTAACAAGATTAAACATGATCCTTTTTATCTTTCTTCAATCTGATGGTAGCTGCTAAATCTCATAAACTTTATCTTAACCCTTACTTTCTTTAGAGATCTCATGACTGAACTATTTTAACTTTGGTGCACTTGTGAGACTTCACGACTAAAGAAACTCAAAGTTGCCATAGGATTTCTTAACTCTGGTGTTTTAAACGAGACTTTGCACGAACCATAGGATCAAGATTTGAATCAATGACCCACGTTAAGTCTCCTTAAAATTGAAAGCACATTCTTTCTTTTGTGAGATAACGCGACCAAATCATTTTTCTAAGTCTCAAAAGAAAATAGAATATTCTAAAAGCTTAATGAGACATCACGACTAACATTAAAATATGAATATATCACATGACTTAAGTTACTCAATTTTTTTGAAAAAAGGTAAGTGAAAATTAGAAGAGATTATGAAGATCTAGAGTTTTCTCTTGAATATTAATGAAAAATGTCCTAGGACCTATATTTTAAACACTTCTTTGATTTTAAAGCTCAAATATCATCATTTGCAGGGAAATTTTGATAGCATGTGACAGAAATTTTATATTTATGCAAGAATCTGACTGGGAACTCAAAAAAAAAATTGCAAGACTTCAAAACTGGAAACATAACCAATAGTGGCTCTATCTGAGGATGCTTAAATTCAAATTTATAGCAAGAACCATAGATCTCTGGGAGGCGGACCACGCTTACTAACCTACTTTAGAAAGAAAACACACAACAGAAAGAAACACACCTATACATATAATACAAGACTATTGTGCATGGAAATCTCATTTTCTTAACTGAAGAAAGGTTTCAAGAATTGTCCATGCACTGGCAATTCAAATACCCTCCCCTCCATATTTTTCAAAACATATGAGTCTTTTCCAAAACTTTGATGAATAAAAAAGGGACCTAACCATAATTATTCAAATTTCTTATGCTTCCCTTTGTCTTCAGCCCTTACATTCCACTGGAGTACTAAATCATCAGGTAGAAACTTTCTTTTACTTTCTCTTTTATCAAATAGATATTTCATTTTCTATTGTAACTTAAAGTTCTCCTTTTGACTATATTTTCTAACCTCGTCTAGTTCTTCTAATTGCATCATCATATCTTGTATAGGTTCAGAGCCATCTAACTCTTCTTCCTGAATAAACTTATATACTAGAAGTAAATTATTCATGGGCATTATGGATTGCATACCATTTACAAGTTCAAAAGGTGACTTACATGTTTCTCTTTTCACTTTTATCTTGTCATCCCATAGAGCAAGTTTCAGTTTTGTATGCCAAGATCTTTTATTCTTCTCAAGGGTCCTCTTCAAGATTTTCAATATGCTCTTGTTGCTGGATTCTTCTTGACCATTTTCTTCAAGATCATATGGGGAGGAATATGACATCATAATCCCATACTCATCACAAAAATCCTTAATTTCATATGATCTAAAGCACATAGCATTTTCCATTACTAATTTTGGAGGGACACCAAATCTGGTCAGAATGTTTTCCATGAGAAAATCAGTGACCACTTTACTAGTTTCCCTCTTTGTGGGAATTGCTTCTATCCACTTTGTGAAATAATCAGTGGCAACTAGTATCCAACTATGTCCACCACTAGATTTCTCTGAAAACTCTCCATTGAAGTCAATCCCACACATAGAAATAGGTGCTTCAACACTTATAGGATTTAATAACAGGGCACCTGAGAACTTCAACTTGTTTGAAAACCTTTGACAAGGTTCACATTTTTTGACAAAATGCATGAGTATCTTTGAATAAACTAGGCCAATAATATCCAACCCTCAAGATTTTATGAGTAGTGTTCTTAGCAGAGAAATGTTATGATTCTTTAACTAATACCTGGTTGTAGCCTAAGAAACCATCCATCATTGATAATAGCTCACAACCAGTAACTATGTGTAACATTGCTTCCATATTAGGTAAAGAGTAATTGTCTTTCAAGGATGCAATGTTCAAGTTTCTAAAATGAACACACAATCTTATGTCACCATTCTTCTTTCTTACTGGCACTAAATTAGAGACACAAGTTGAATGTCTTATAGGCTAAATAATCCGTACATCTTTCAACTTCAACAACTCTTGTTTCATCTTGGGAGCCAACAACGGGTTGATTGGTCTCTGTTTCTTCCTGAATGGCTTTGCATCTGATTTGAGTGAGATTTCATGTTGAAAAAGGTCCTTCCTATATGCTTTCAAATCTTCATAAGACCATGCAAACACATTCTTATGTTTTCTTAATAATTTTATCAGATTTGTTCTGACATGAGAATCTAATCCTTTTCCAATATAGACTATTTGAGGAGTGGTTTCTGATCCTAAATGTATTTCTTCCAAATCCTCAATTTTAGCATTGCTTATTTTTTATGAATGATCATTTTGATTATTAAACAATGCTTCTAAATCAACCAGTCCCTTAGGGATGTAATTAGAACTCAATTAGACAACCTCATTCCCCAATACAACATCCTTTCCATCAATAACCTCAAATAAAGAGTTACAATCTATGTGTTGGTCCTCATAATTGTCTAGGCATTGAATAAATCTAAGAATATCTTGGTCATCTTCAAACACTTTCCAGTTGTAAATATTATCAGGGACAACTGGTCTTGTCTTAATTTCTACTATTGATACCCCATTTAAGGTCAAATCACTAGTCTTCAAAGCAACATTAGCTAAAAAGTCTACCATGATGTTCTTTGACCTTTCTATCCAATTAATATTAAACGCATCAAAAGACTCAATTTGATCCCAAATAGCATGTTTATACATTTTCAATCTATCATTCTTTACTGTATATTTGGATCTAACTTGGGCTACAACTAGCTCAGTATCACTGAAAACTTTTAAACACTTGATTCCATGCCTAGCAACAATATCTAACCCCAAAAACAAAGCTTCATATTCTGCAGTATTATTTGTACATTGGAATGATAACAGGAAAGAATACTTGAAAGTTGTACTTGATGGAAAAATAAATAAGTCACCAACTCCTTATCCCTCTTTTGAATAGGCTCCATCAAAATACATTTTCCATAAACCATCATGTTGTATATTCAACTCTTGTATTAAGGGATCACCATTTTTACATTGATGAACACTTTTCTTCACTCTAAAATTATCCATGTCTATGTCTACACAATAATTGATGTCAATATCTTCATTGAGATCAATAATATGGGGTGTTCTACCTTCCCTAGACACCTTAACATTATTGCTAGCAATGTTAAAAGTAGCATAAGATAAATCATACTTAATATTTCCACCCATTAAAGCACTCCATTTCCTTGAGAGCAACATACCATAATGAGGTGGAATATCAATCACCACTACACTCATTGTTAACACTGTGTCAGGACATATAGCTAACCTATAAGGTAAAGCCTCAATAGTACCAACAACAAGGATCTCCCTAGATTCCATTGCCTAACATCTTCCATGAGGAGTGTCAACTTGTAATCCCATGGATCTCATTATTTCTGCAGGCATAACAGTGTTAGATTCTCCAAAATCTATCATACAGTTTGTAAGCATCTTACCATTTATGACTAGAGTTAAGAAAAAAGGATCAATAATTCCTGTAGAATTATTTGTATTTAAATAAATCTGAGAGATTTCTGAAATCATTCCCTCAAGCTCTTTTCCTTTATTGTTAGACTTCTTTTCAACAGCTTCTAGTTTTTTGAATTTCATTGCAGAAACATTGTTTAGTACTGAAAGGACCTTTTCTTTATGCTCCTTTATTCTCGTCATTTCTAGAAATGGAACTTTGACAGTGTTAGAATTAATCTTTCCTTGGTTGTTATATTTACTAGGATAAACCAAGGTATCCTTTATTATTCTTAGATATTCCTCCTTATGAGGAATCCTACACTTGGCTCACACACTTATGACATGTGGC
>MU224061.1:5843569-5870242 GCA_018584345.1 Thuja plicata
TAACACTCCTTATGTTGATGCTACTTTTTATAGGCAACTAGTAGGAAGTTTAAATTATCTTACCCTTACTAGACCTGACATTTCTTATGTTGTAGGCTTAGTTTCTAGATACATGTCTAAACCTCAATAATCTCATTGAAAACTTGCTAAAAGAATCTTAAGGTACATTAAAGGTACTCCAAATTATGCTTTATTTTATGATGCTAATGTTGATTTTACTCTTAAAGGTTATTCTTATTCAGATCTAGGAGGTGACCCCAATGATGGGAGATCCACTAGTGGTTACTGTTTTTTCCTTGGTTCAGGTACAATTTCTTGGAAAGGAAAAAATCAACAATCAGTTTCATTGTGTTCTACCGAGGTTGAATATAAAGGCTGTACTACTGCCTCTAAAGAAGCACTATGGCTTCAAAGATTACTTGCAGATTTGGCCATTTCTAGAAATGATGAGAATAAAGGAGCATAAAGAAAAGGTCCTTTCAGTACTAATGATATTACTATCCTCTATTTTAATATTCAGAGTAGACTCTTCCCTCTTTGAATTCTTACTTTCAACCTCAGAAGGGGAAGGACTTGTTTGTGGCACTTTAACTTTTCCCTCATGTACATCTTTTGAAGCATTTGATTTGTTTACTATTTCGACCTTGGGCTTTTTTACATTTTTAATAGGTCCTTTTTTCTATACATGCTTGGCATCTATTTTGATCTCTTTGATAAAGATACCAAGTGGTTGACTACCTACATCACCCACTACTCTATTTCTCATGTGGTAGTTACTTATTTCCTTATTTACTAAATCAGCAGTGATTCATGCCTTTTCTTCATCAGAAGGTCTTCTTACTTTTGTAGATTCCTGACTATTTTGGGCATAGAATCTTATATCATCAACCTCTTCTTCAATGTCAGATAAAACTTGTTGATGATGTATTTATTTTCTACCTTGAGAACCATACATATCATGGTTCTCAACTTCATCCTCAAAATCTACATCAGAGCATCATGCATAAGAATTAGTCATATCACATCTATTATGATCACATAACTCACCCTCTGAATCTTCTATTTCTTCATTATCATTTATGTCCAGAGTACAACACAAAAATCAAGATTGTGTGGGGCTTTAAAAGCTTCACACCAATAAGTATCATTGAACATGTTTACAGCATTTTTGTGTAAAGGATCAAGGGTCCTATTTGCAGGTTTAATCTTTCTTGGTAGGACAATAGGTTTTCCATCCTTAAACTAGGTATCATAAGGGTGATTATTCATCATATTCTATGGATTATAACTATTGTAGGATGGTCTATTATTTTGTGGAGCTTTATATTCTTTATATTCTGGTTCTTTTTGGTTGCTCCTACTAAAATGTGCATCATCTCTTCTTGGTGCAGTGCACCCATGACTGTCACTAATGGACTGTCATTCTGCAATATTTGTGTTTGTAATAAATTGATTGATCTTAGAGGATCATCATGTTTTGGTTTTGGATCCATGTATGTGGTCAAGGATCTCTTAGGCAATCTTATGAGCCGAGAGATGCCTTAGTCCATTTGGATCACCTAGTTAGGCTTAAGTTGCTTTAAGCATGATTTTATGTTTTTAGGAGTCCTTAGTGTTAAATCTTTGGTTCCATGTCATTTTGGGCATATTTTATCAAATTTATAGGTTTGGATTCATTCCAAAAGTCTTCAAGTGCAAAAGACAAGATTTTGACAAATGTTGGAAAAGTTGTCAAAAATGTTGCTCGTGCAACTCCAAAAGTTGCTTGAGAGTTGCAAGATGGAAGCCCAACAAACATGGGGTGTTTTGGATCTATTTGACTACACTTATGAAGTGTTTTTAAGTTCTTACTTTGAACCAAGATGGTTAGAGGTTATGTATTGAATTTTTTATGCATTTAGAGTGGAATATGAAGAGTCTTTCTAAGCATTTTTGAGTTGTACGGCCGTGTCTGGTGTGATCTGTGAAAAGGAAGTTGATTTTTTTAAGTTACTCTATGTTATCCTTACTTTCCTATTGGTTTGAAATTATTTAGTTTTGGTTTGAGGTGCTTTTTATTGATTTTTCCAAAAATAGTCTAGGGAGAGGCCTATTACAAGTACATTTCACTAATGGAGTCCTAACTTGCATTCTGTTTGATGGAATCCACTAAGATCCTAGAAAATGCAAGTTATGATGGTATAATTAAGGATTATAAAAGATCATAAGATGGATTGAAGGGTAAATCCCTCATGCATCAATCCCTAGGCTGAATATCTCAATGTATTTAGCCTGGAACGAAGGAGAATGAAGTGTTATGTTTGTTAGATAGTTTGGTTGAGAAAATTAAGAGTATATTTGAGTTGTGGGGAATTATTTGAAGATTTTTGAAGCACTTTTTCAATCTCATGCACCCAATTTCTAGTACTTTCTTTGATATCCAAGCCTAATTTGGCCAATTAGGTCTACAAACTTGATGAGTGTTGGGTGTTGCTAGAGTGGAGTTGGAACCTAAGAATTTGGGGTTTGTCATAACTTCCAAAAGGGTATCTAAATATATCCTTATTTCTCTAAAAGGTGTTTGAGAGGAAAATTTAAGTCCATAAAACCACCTGGATAGACCTACAAGGAAATCTAGGACAGTCCTAGATAGGTATTATACAGCCATTGGAGGGCCAAACCAGAGGGTGATTCTTGGTCCTTATGACATAAGGAAGGTCTCCCAATATTTATTTTGGGTTGGTGGACTCACTGGTGAAGACTTCTAATTTGTGGCTTGGAATAGGGCTAGTGTCCCTAAAGCCTAACTGTACAAGATCTTGAATTGAGAGGCATTCAATTGGGAAGAGTTGATAAGTATTCCTACCACCTTGAGTAGGTAGAAGAAATTGTATAAGAAAGTATCTAGGATCCTATTATGCCCTGCATCCCCGTCCCTACATTTTGTGTGCAAAATATTGGGTCCCCCCTTTTTGCTTTTGTTTGCTTTTGTTTGCGGCTCTGCCTTGTCTTTCTTTCCTTTTTTATTTTCTTTCTCCGGGGTTTTCTTCCCCGGTGGGTCATTTTGTTGTTTTGGTTTTCTCCTCCAGGACTCTGGTCCCGGAGGTTGCCTTTTGTTGGGAACCGGATTCCAGACTCCGTGATTCTTCGTCGTGATGTTCTTGGATATATCATCGTGAGGAATCCCCGGGCCCGGCATCCGAAGGTTTTTCTGGTTTGGAGATCGTCGAAAGACGAAGGATTAATGTTTACCACGGGTATAAATAGGTTTTATCTGTCACTTTCACACTTACCGTGATTAAAACCTTCGAGCACTTAGAGCGAATTAGAGCGATTTTAAAGCAATTAACAGCGCGTTTGCAGAGAATTTGTGATAATCAAAGCTTAACACCTTCTGCATTCTCAGGAAATCATGAGTGCTTCGTGGTGGTGATTCTGATAGTTTAACAACTCGAGCTCCCATGGTAATCTTCCCTTTCTTCCGCCTTCTGCGTTCTCAGGTTGGTTTTTCTGCTTTCCCTCCTCTCTAGCTTTTTCTGTTTTTGTTTGGTTTCCATTTGTTTGTCTGGTTTTGCTTTGCTTCTCTGTGTTTCGTCTGGTTCGGTCCTTTGTTTCTGGTTTTTTCTGCCCGTTGGTGGGTCGGCTCTGCCAGAGGGTCATCCGCCCTTTGTGCAGAGGTTGTTTTTCTATAAATAATGTAAAGTATGTAAATGGTGTATATTATGTAAATGGTTGTATATTTGTTTCCACCTTGTCGAGTTTTCCCGCGGGAGTCCTCCCGTTGTTTATTCATGTATATATGTTTATAGTTGTAAAACCCCTATATATCTCCTTTTGTTCTCTGTGTATACCCCTCAGCCTCATGTATATCCTTCCAGGTAACTTGACAAGCTGGTCGAGTCACCTTTGCTTCTAGTTTTCGCCTTTGAACTCGCTTTCGAGGCAGAAAACCGCCTGTTTGGAACTCGACTCTCGGCTGGTTTCAAACAGGCAGTTTTCTCTCTCCTCCATCAAGGCTGTCAGACCCTCATTAACGTCCCATGCGCACAATAAATTCCAGCCAAGTGGATTTCCCTTTTTGTGTGTTCAGACAGTTGGCTCCGCCGTCATCACCATCACATCTATTTAATGCTAACGCACATGGCGCCCACGTGTGTTTGACAACTTGCCTTTTCATATATCCTTGTTAAGTCATTTCTCTGGGCTTCAGGCCTTTTTACCACCACACATCCAGTTTCCTTACCAAGTGTGATAAAATCCCCGGACCCGGATGTGTAATAAATATTCTTAAAGTCTGTGATGTGTTTTGCTTTTCGGGTATCTTTGCATAAAACTAACTTTTCAAGAAAGGAAAACATCACGGTGGTAAGATTTCCCGGACCCCAGAATAATAATTTTGATAAACATGTTCTGAAGGTCACTTTGTCTCGTAGGTTCCAAGAATTATCTTCCAAATATGTCTGAAGCATCCGCATCATCTCCTCCCGGAAGTCCGGAACTACCATCCACAATAGAGACCAGGGCAGCAGCAAAGTCAAAAATGGAGAAGGCCCTGGCAAAGCTGCCCCTCACCATGAAGTTTGTACAAGATAATGAGATTATGGGCTCAAAGATTGAGTCCAAGGTAAAACTGATGACCGACGCCAGTGTCAGGACTTGGGCAGAAATGCAGGCCCTGGTAAAGATTATGCACATCCAGCGACAGGCTGGAGACAAACTCGCAATCAATGTTCGGGGTTCTGAAATCCTCTGGGCAGCTTGCTTCCCATGCTCCATGCAGTCTCTGGAGCTTGTTCTAACATTGGCGGCCAACTACAACTCTTCTTTTAGGGCCGTTATGCTCGTAGCTGCAGAACCCACAGGATACCCCACTCCACTGGTGTCCCTTGACCCAGTCACTTTCCAAGCAAGCCTGGGTATCCCACAATTTGACAGGGCCATGGTGGTCACAAGGACTGACGCCTTGAAACAATTTACACAATTGGAGGATGCTGCCCGGGTGTATATGAATACCCACTGGCTCAAGTCCCCAAAGAGAATGAAAATAGATATCCCTCGCTTTGAATTCAAGGAGAGCATCCAAATGGGGATGATAGCATTAGCCCGGGTATTTGGGAAACCCTCCGCCCAGGAGTTTGGAAAATGGATGTAATATTTCCTCCTCGACATCTCCACTAAGGGAGAATTTTTTGACTGGGCGATAATAATCTCCAATCATGTCGACTCCCAGTTCCTGCAGTTGAACCAGAAGAAGAAGTTCTACATGTCTTCTTATGTTTTCTGGGCTTTGGCCCAACAGAGGCCCCACTCTAACGGCCTACTCACTGATGAAGTACTTGGGATTGGCCTACGATAGAAAGCACCGTGGGACAATTTCCCATAGATTCAATGGGAGACCAGCTTCCCCAGTTTCTGCCGAGTAAATGATGCATTCGTTTACTACAATCTTCTCACACCCACCCGGGATGTCGGATACTGCCTGTCCACTGAGGCGATGAAGTTAGTTAGTATCTATGGGCACTACTACATTCAGTTCCAACAGCATACATACATTAGGGTCGCTGGCTTTTTCGGGAAACCCTACTTGTTGCCCAGGCACTGCGGGGACAAGATCGTGCTGCTTGAATATTGAAGACAAATGCTGGAGTTGCACACCTTCTTTGCCCTCAAGAAGGTCCCCAACATCTCGTTCCCAATCACCTGTGGGAACTACACCTGCAGTCTAGCCGCCGCGAGGGAGGCAAACAACGAGTTGAAAAGTTATAACTTGCAGGAATTCTATCTGGCGCGGAGAAACTTTGATCCGCATGGGAAAATAGCAACGGCAATGCCCCGGGCTTCGGAGCCCCATCAAATACACATGGAGGACTTCTGGGCAGATTTCCAAGATGATGTGGATGTGCAAAGCCAGCATTACATCAGAATGATATAGGAATTGAAGCTCCAGAGATTCCCTCCAGGCTTTTCTGACGCCGCCCCCACCATAGATCCCCAGTACAAAGAAAAGGGGATCGATAAAATGGCACTGCCGGCAATGGATTGGGCCGCCCAAGAGGGGCCCACAATTGAGGACTTCACTCGAGATGTGGTCGAGCGAAGTCATGCCTATTTTAAGAAAGGTATGCCCCAGGAGTATGCGTCAAGTTCCCCGACCGGCACCAAAATTAGCACCACCGCCGGTACCAAGATTAACCCCGGGGGTCGGGACTTCTTCGCAGGGCAGAGATAAAGGAAAAGGAATAGCTACAACCCCCTCCACGCAAGAAGTCCCCATACAAGATCAGATTAAGCAATCTATGGCAGCCTCCCAGCAAATGAGGAAGCAATTAATAACAAGGCTTGCCACTCCCCCGCTCATGGCCGGACCAATTCATCCTCCTTCCTCCCCGTCGCTGGCAGCCCTAATGGTCAAGGCAATGGGGGTGGATCCCATGGAGGCAGCAACAATAGAAGATGTGGGGCCACCTTTGATCACCTAGAGGAAGAGGAAGCAATTCAAACAGGCTAAGGCAGAGCTGGTACCAGCGCCAAGGGCTTCCCTCCCCCAAGAAGTAGAGATCCTTTCTTCTAGTTCCCCAAAACTGGAGAAAGAAATAGAACCGATAGCGGTCCCAGCTAGTCCCCCTCCTGAAGAAGAGTTTGATGTGTTTATGACTGATGAGTTTAGGAATTTGCAGGAGGGCGACACACAAGAAGAGACGGAAGTCCTGAAAAAAGAACAAGGGGCTGTGGACCAAGAGGACTTGGAACAAGAACCTGCACAAGAACAGGAGCAGTAGGTAGAAGAGCCAGAACTGGAAATTATCTCGGGGGCTCCAGAAACGCAAGGTCCGGGAGTGGACCAACTGAAGCTAGGTGAACAAATGGCATCCGCTGGGGGACCCGGACCCAGATCTTCGAGAATAACCGTCAACCCAGCCACCACGTTCCCAAGGCCACTCCCGGGGGTGACCTTCGAACAGGTTATCATAGCGGCCCAAACTTTAAATCTTGGCCTGATACCTCCCCTACTACCGATAGAAGAAGAAATTCTGGCAGAAGAAGAGAAGTAGCTTGAAGAGGAGATCCCCAAGGAAGCCTACCAAGGTCCACACCCAGAAATAGACATACAGGACAAGGCTGAGGAGATGGAGGTTGAAAAGAATGTTGCTGCAGGAGAAGTTGAGGTAGGGAGGACGGATGAGGTCCGCGATACTGAGGAGCAACAGCCACTGGGTACTGGGAAAGAATCAGGAGAACAAGTTCTGGTAGGAAGGCCGCCTCTCCCACCCCAGTGGCTGATAGAAAGCAAAAAGAGAAAGGCTCAGTCCACTCCGGTGATTCCTCTCTCCCTGGCCAAGATGATGGCCCAAGTACAGGCCCCACCAAAAGAAAAGAAAGCCCAGACAGTTCACACTCTTCGAACTGGGTTGGGCGGGGAAATAGTTGTCGTTGTGGAAACACCTCCCTCGGGTGCTGATGAAGCAACTGCAGACCCCGCAGACTACAATGTTGTAGAGGTATTCCTGGGTAAAAGAGGAAAGCAAGGTGAGGTAGACTTGCTTAAGGAGGCAGCAAGGGCAGTTGAAGCCCGATACGAAAAGGAGGCCCAGAGGCTCAAGGCTGAGAAAGAGAAGAATGCAAACCTTATGGGGTTGCTTACCGAGTTGGCCCGACCCCTCAATGTCGCTCCTTCGGAGACCTCCACATTAGAAGAAATACCACAGAGTGACATAGACTCCCTGCGAGTAATGAAAAAGAAGGCCCAAGCAGTAGATGAATGGGTAGCCCTACAGATAGGAAACACCTGGTGTTTCCTAGCATCCACTCTCCCGGACTTATACATAGCCCGAAAAATTATTCATCAGGTGGAAGCACTCATTGAGTAGTGGGAAAGTGACGCTGAAAATTACCAGGCATGGAAGGTAGAGCTCAAAGAGCTCCTCACCTTGGGAGAAGATATGATTTCTGAATCTAGAATTCTGGGTGAGGAATCATTTGATTTTGTAAGGACTCAGCACGCCAGACTTGACCTCACATTGGAGGTAACCAAGCAACTGGTAGAGTCCTTGCAAGAGAAAGTACACAATGTAAAATATCCTTCTAATTTATTCAATTCTTATGTAACAAATATTTTTGGGGCCGATCCCCTTAGTACAGATATGTACACCCCCGAAGATTCAGTTTTGGGGAGTTTTGATGAAATAATGCAATCCCGATATCAATCCCTGGAGGGGATAGACGGGGCCCAAATGGCAAAATTAACCGAAATGATACTTAAGAGCCGTGACACGGCAAGGATGGCAGATGAATTTAAAGAAAATGTTCCAGAGTTGGGGGAACAAGTTGAAGTAGCCAGGCACAGAAGGGCCAGCCTAAAGAATGTAGATGAGGATGGCAATTCCCACCTCCTTCAGGCCTTCAACAATAACAAGAAACCTTAAGCTTTCTCCAGAGGCTAGGGAAAAACTCACATTGAGTATTTTTTATTCTTTTTGGGACATAAATTCCTGGATCCCGGAGTCCCGGATCCAAAATTTTGTATTCTTTAAAGTGATCCGTGTCCCGGTCCCCAAGGCCGACCGGTCACTTTTGGAGGTGGTTAATAAGACTGTCAGAAGGTAGTTGGACACATCAAGGGGCGTCGGCTCGGTAGTTGGCCTTCTGACAGGGTGGTCTTCTCGAGGCGCTGCTCAAGGGTACATCTGACACATTGAAGACAGGGCGCCACATTTCCCATTTATGAGGCATGTAGCCTTGGTCCTTGAGGGACCTACTTTCTTCTTTCTCCTCTCTGGCTCTCTTCTCGAGACCGATTCTTTTGATGTATATTCTTATCTTATTCTTCTGACATGACAGGCCTATTCCGTCTCCAGGTCTTTTGTAGGGTGCCGCAAGTAGTACTGGCCCCCGGATATTGTATTTTTATTGAATTGTGTAAAATAGGGTTAGGGTTAGAAGAGTTGTATAAATAGGCAAATCGGCTCATTTCCAAGGGTCGACAAAATTGATGATTTTGTTGTCCATAGCAATAGCAAAGTAATTTCTGGTTTTAGTTGTAGAGCTCAATGCTCCATTATTCTGTTCTTGGTAGTTAGATGCTCCTCTGGAGTCACCGTTGTATCACGCACCAGTGCTTGCTGGACTGAATGTTAATGAAGAAAGAAGGATTCTTGGCAATGACGTTGTTGGCACTCTTGCTTCTGAGTTAATGGTATTTCATGTTTTAATGTTCTGTATGTCTCTTACTCTAGTATGTTAAAGTAGATTAACGAACTCTTTCCTCTTGCTACTGATAAAATGCTAGCTAATGGTTATGTATTTCTTCTGTATTTAGTGTAGTTTATCAGAGTATCATTGATGTTCCAGACATTACAGCATGACTATAGTTAGATGAAATACTTCTAACCCTGAAGGATCTTTTTCATTTTATTTGCTAAGTGTAGAATGCTTGGGAAAACCCTTACTTTGATCGAATCTCTGGAGAAGATGAGTTGAAGAAACCAGCTATCCCCCTCAAAAAATAGTCACCTCTCCCAACTGAGCCCCACACCGTCGTGACCTGAAACCCAGGTGCTTGAAGGCCTGGAGGATTTACTTCCCCCCAGACAACCTTTGCAGGTGGAGTTGGCTGATTTCCCTGGAACCCGGTGACAACTTATGACTGTTGGCGGACCCGGTCAGCAAAACCCCATCAACAGAAACTGCCGCTAGAAGGAGGGCATGAGTTCATCCCCTTCCAGAGATTCTGATTTTACGCATTCTGAGGGTTCCCCGAGTTGTAGTTTTAGGAGACAAGCCTTCACTGGGATTGGATCTTTCTCCTCAGCAAAATTTGAAAGAGTCCTTAGGTCTGCCCTGAATCCCAGAAAGTTTGTCGAACTTGAGCCCCCTGCTCGAAAGAAATGGACCACTGAAGTCCTACCAGCCACTATTGTCTAGGGATCTACCATACCCCTGAATACTCAAACTCCCCAGACAGTCCTGGGAACCAGTACCATAAGCACTATCCAACATATAGTTCCCCCAATGGCTGCATACTTCAGAAACACTGGGTCCCCAATGGGCACTTTTTTGGGCGCAACCAATGATTTACCCTCTCACCCGGAGAAAATCTGCCCATGATATGAGCACTTAGGCTCACAGACCGCAGAAGAACACTTACAGGCATACAAAGATGCCATGAATTGACATCAGATCCAGCATGAAGATGTTGTGACCCGTATGTTCCCCCTGTCCCTAGGACAAAGCAAGTTGAACTGGTACCTTAACCTGCCTGCCAACTCCATCAACACTTGGCAGGACATGGAGGATGCCTTCTTGGCTGCCTTTAGCGTGCATGTGGACCCAGCCTGGTCCCACAACGAGTTCATCTCCATCAAAAAGGAACCCAATGAACCTCTTGCAGCATTCAACCATAGGTTCCAACGCACCCTGAAGCAGTGCACGGGTCCATTTATTCCATCTCCAGACGTAACCATACAGACTTATCTTAATGCGATAGACCCTTTTGTTACCACCCTCCTTTGGAGAACAACCACCCCAGGCGACCGGGATACCTTGGCAAAAGTCTACAACCTAGCCCTAGAGCTGTCCCGCGATCTCAACAAATCCCCAGGCGCGATTGGACAGAATACACCCTTTAACACAATCCCCGGCGGAACTGCGTATGCCAGGGGATACAACCCCAATCTGGAAATGGGTGCCCCCTTGATGGCGATGAATCCTCTGCCACCCGTGATAGACCAACAGGCACGGTATGTTTATCCTGCCCAGACCTAAATCACACTGGGTCTGGAAGTCTTCCCTTGAAATCAGCCGCAGCAGATACAACAGACTCAGACACAACCATCCAGAGTGCCATTCTTCCAGTCATCCGTGACTGGGGGATTGCCGCCCTTGACTCTGGCTAATCCTGCTGCCTTCCTGGGAAACCAGTAACAACAATAGCCATCACATTGTGACGCTAACACTCAGTTGACCACCGAGGTCGAATCCCTCCGGTGAATGTTGTCCACTCTGACAATGGACATGGGCCAACTGAAGGCAGGGTCCTACACACAACAGAATTCAAATTCCCAGAGGGGGAATATTTTTTCTGGCCAATGAAATAACAGTGCAAGGAAGGAACTTCAACAATGGGTCTAGGCCCAATCAACAACAGTGGAATAATAATGCAAACACTGGAGGCCCGCCTCTGAACCAAAACATCAACCAAAATGGTGCTGGACCATCCCATTTTACACCAGTCACAAATTTCCAGCCCATGACTAACTGGTGTAGATTACACGATACTGGTTCACACAACGAGGTGAATTGCGCCACTTTGGAAAAATTTATCATGATCTCCCAGCTGGACAGGCAGCAGTCGCATGATGCTACTCCCCTAGAGCCTCCTGTCCAGGAAACAACCCATACTGCCTTCACCTGCGATACCATCTTCTTCGGAACCTCTGGGCAAGATGAGGAAGAATATGAATTGCAGGGATTCTTTGATGAATCTATCCCGCCCTTTGAGGCCAACGCCTTTACTAACCCGCGGACTCCATACAACACTCAGAGTCAGGCTGGTAAAGGACCCACTTACACGCCCACACTTCCTATCAAAGATACTCCTCCTCCCTAGAACAACATGACTGATCGACCTGTGCCCCCAAAAGGTCCTAGCCCTAACCAAGCGAAAGACCTCGTCGGGGAAAATCACCTATTCCCGGGAGGAAGATTTGACAGTACGAAGGCGTTAGAGCAGACCACCACCTCCATGACCTTGATGGAGGTTTTTCTAAATTGTCCCGAGCAGAAGAAGTCCCTTCTGAAGCTCTTAGGGAACCTGAAAGCAGTTAGCCGCCCACCCAAGACCGTCTCCTTCGAAGATGCTAATGCGGGTGTCTTCCGGGGAAACAATGAGGATCCTCCCTTCCTATTAGGCTTGAACATTTATGGCAAAAACATACACAATTGCCTAGTAGACTCCGGAGCTTCGGGTAACATCATGCCTCTATCCATTTGTCAGAAGCTCAGACTCCACCCCACCCCATCTAATGGCGCAGTAATCCAACTACATAAGACTGCTGTGAAAATGGTGGGGGAATTGAAGAATGTCTAGATACATCTTATCCAGGACCCCAGGATAGCCAGCATCATTTACATCCAAGTGGTGGACGTCCCAGAGACTTATGTTATGTTACTAAGTCAGAATTGGTCTAAGTCCTTGAACGGATACTTCTTGACTGATTTCACGCATTTATGGCTTCCATGGGAGGGAGAATCAAACCAGATCCGGGTCGAAAGTGAACCCGGATGAAACAGGCCCTTACTGAGATTGGGAAGGTCAATGAAGTCCTTTTCGCAGAGACTTCTCTGGGGGTGTACAAACCTTTTGAAATTTTAACATTTTATTTCGTCCCCGGAGAGGATCCCTCTGTGCTGCAGAGAGCCCAGGACTTAGAGGAAAAGGTGAGAGTTGAGGTTAACTATCAAGGCGCCTCAGCAGCCCTTGCCACACTCTTGTCTGGCACTTGGTGCCGAGTACACTACCAAAAACACTCAGAAATTGAGTGTGGGCCATGTCTCTCGATCCCTAACCGGCACCTTGATACCCTCCGGAACAAACAGCATGCAACTGATTCCCCAGGACCCAGTGTCCCTGTGGGATGCGCTCCTTTGGTGCCATCCCTCGAAGAATCCCAAACCCAAACTCTGGAGGAAAATTCCACTTTCATGTCGGTAGTCCGGGAGGTATCCCCCGAGTCCCCCAGCAATAATCCAAAGAAAGCTCCCCTTCCCCAGCCCCAAGTTGCAAATAATGACTTATGGACCCTAAAGTTCGATGGGTCCCGATCCAAACAAGGCTGCGGGGCTGGGGTAGAATTAATCAACCCGCGAGGGAAATCCTTCCTCGCATCCTACAGGCTGTAGTTTAACTGTACAAACAATGTCACGGAGTATGAGGCTTTGGTCCTTGGACTCTTATTCGCATTAAGGAAAGGTATCACCCGCCTCTGGGCTCTGGGTGATTCAGAATTGGTTGTTAAACAGGTCCAGAGTCAATACACATGTCATGACAAAAGGCTGGCTGCATACCGCAACCGGGCTTGGAGCCTTATCAAAGATTTTGATGCCTTTGGCATTGACCTCATTCCCCAGCAACGGGATTATGTCCCAGATGCCCTCGTCGTCTCTGCCAGCACACTTGAGCCAATGGCCGGCTCCCGACTCTTAAGATTTTCAGTTGAAATGGTCCCCACCCTGTCCATTCTAGACAATGTCACCCACTTTCAGGTTTTTGAGGACGATCAGCATATTTTGGCCTTCATGGCCAACGTTGGTGTCTTTGAGGATCAGATAGTGGAGGAACAAGACCATGACGATACTGGGCAGGGTGATGAAGATGATGGGATCATGGACTTGCCCACTAACACCATCCCTAAGGGCATGGTTGCATTAGAGCGAATCTCTGACTTGGACCCTCAGGCCCGTGAGAAGGTGTCATCCTCCCCCGAGGGAGGAAAGTTTGAAAAAGTTAACATCGGCTAGCCCGGTGAAGAAAAGATCATCCACATTGGTACCTCCTGCTCCCTTGAGGAGAAGGAGAAGATTCTTGTGGTTCTCTGAGAATACATAGATGTAATTGCCTGGGGATATGAAGACTTAAAAATGTATGATACATCTATCATGACCCACACTATTCCCCTAAAACCAGACGCTAAGCCCTTTCGGCAAAAGCAAAGACCAGTCAACCCCTTGATAGAGCCTTTGATACGTCAAGAGGTAGAAAAATTGCTGTCAGCCCGGATAATCTTCCCAATCTGGCACACTATGTGGGTTCCCAACCTGGTCCCTATAAGGAAGAAGAACGGTGAGATCTGCCTTTGCGTGGATTTCCAAAATTTGAACAAGGCATCTAAAAAAGATAATCACCCTCTCCCCTCGTTGGATGAGGTGTTGCAGATAGTAAATGGATCCCAGATGATGTCTTTCCTGGATGGATATTTAGGATACAACTAGGTCATGGTCAAGTATGAGGATAGAGAGAAAATAGTGTTTACCACTAAGTGGGGAACATTTGCTTACAGAAGAATGCCCTTCGGTCTGATCAACGCAGGGGCTACATTTCAAAAGGCCATGGACATTGTGTTCGAAGGCCTCGTAAATCAGTGCATAATCATCTACATGGATGATTTGACTATCTTTTCCCAGGACAGGTGTGATCACCCCGCCTACCTCGCTCAGATCTGCGAGAGATGTCGCCGGTACGGAATATCCCTCAACCCCAAGAAGTGCATATTCAGGGTCACCGAGGGGAAGTTTCTCGGGCATATTATCTCTGAGAAGGGTATATCCATCAACCCTGATAGAGTTGAGGCATTGCTGAATCTATAGATGCCTGGCAGCAAGAAAGAAATGTGATCCTTTTTCAGAAAAATCAACTTCGTACGACGATTCATCACGGGATTTGCAGAAATAGTTAAACCGCTCAATGAAATGATGAAGAAAGATACCAAAATTGAGTGGAGTCCTGAAGCAAAGTGGGCATTCACCCAGATCAAACAAACCATAATGGAGGCCCCTGTCCTGGCTAGTCTGGACTATTCCCTCTCATTTTATATCTACTCATTCGCTTCGCCGCATTCTACCGCGGCGGTGTTGACCCAAAAGGTTGAAGGAGAGGAACGACCAATAGCCTTCATGAGTTCCCCCTTTAAAAATGCTAAAGTCTGATATTCGTCACTAGAGAAATAGGCCTTTGCTCTAGTTCGTGCCATGAAGAAATTCTGGCATTATATTCTCTGAAGCAAAGTGCATGCTATCATCCCGGACCAGGCTGTCAAATTTCTGCTAATACAGAGTGAATTGGGTGAGAGACGGGGGAAATGGATGGCCATCCTCCAGGAATATGACTCAGAAATGCAGCCCATAAAAATTGTCTGGGGCCAAGGACTAAGTCGCGCGATCGCAGAGGAGACTCCCCACATAGAATGTCAGACTTACACGGTGGAGTCCATCACCCAAGACCCATGGTATACCGATTTAGTATATTTGTTGCTAAATAACAAATGTCCAGAGGGGTTACCTCCCCACAAATTCCATGCCCTGCGGATGAAAAGCGCACACTTCATAATCAAAAACTCTGTGCTTTACCGCAGAAATTATGAGGGGGTGTACCTCCGGTGCATCGACAGAAACTAAGCTGTAAGAATAATT
The DNA here is from genome assembly GCA_018584345.1 of Thuja plicata. NCBI lineage: Eukaryota > Viridiplantae > Streptophyta > Pinopsida > Cupressales > Cupressaceae > Thuja > Thuja plicata. Next base: position 5,858,732 of record MU224061.1, read on the forward strand.
GACGAATTCCATGGATAGTTTCGAACTAGGCATGGCTCAAGTGACGCCACTGCCCATCAGATCCTCCGGGCCAGATATTATTGGCCCTGCATCTTCAAAGACATTTACGCTCATGTTAGGAAATGTCATACTTGTCAAACTGCAGCGCATCGCGAGCGTAACCCGGCTATGCCTCTACAACCAGTCTACGAGGCTAGACCCTTTGCCCAGTGGGCATTTGACTTCATCGGGGAAATTAACCCCAACTCATCTGCCAACCACCAATACATTTTGACTGCTACTGATTACTGCACTCGGTGGTCTGAGGCTATTCCTTGCAAAAATAACACGACAGACGTAGTTATCAAGTTCTTGGAAGAAAACGTCGTCACAAGGTTTGGAATGCCCTTTGCTTTAGTATGTGACAATGGTCCGACATTTTCTTCAGTGCAATTACTATAATGGACCTACAATAGAAAGATCACACTGAAGTTCTCCAGCAACTATTATCCCTAGGGAAATGGCGTTGCTGAATCAACAAACAAGAATCTGCTTGAAGTTGTCAAACATTTATTAGAACAGAATCCCCAGGATTGGCACCAAAAACTGAACTTCACCCTCTGGGAGGATCGCATTCCCATTAAGGCCGCCCTGGGAACGTCACCATTCCCCCTGGTTTATGGCCAGAACCCTGTATTCCCATTCAATTTACAGATCCCAGTCTTACAGTTCATGCAGGAATTCAACAATAAGGACAACATCATGGAGGTTCGGCTCTTGAATCTGGTGCGAATGGAAGAACAATGAGACGCAGCCCTTGAACATTTCACGTGTCACCAAGCAGTGGTAAAAAGATGGTTTGACAGAAGAGCCCAATACAAGGCTTTTCAGATCTCGGATCTAGTCCTGCTGTGGGACAAGGCCCGGGAAAAGAAAGGAAAGCATACCAAGTTCCAGCGGCTCTGGCTCGGACCATATCTAATCTCAGAAATATGCGGGGCAAATACTTACCGCCTCAACACTTTAACTAGGGAACCTGTCGCATTGCCTGTTAATGGGCAGTTTCTCAAACACTATTTCGAATGAGGGTAAGTTTGTCCAAAGTTGTATTATATGTAAATATCCGCTTGTAAATATCTCTTCCGGGTGTCTCGTTGCGAGGTACCCTGCCTTGTAAATAGTCTTGTCGACTGTCCTCCGGGGCAGTCCCCTTTGGTTGTTTTTGTTTTCTCTTTTAGTTTTCTTTTTGGTCCCAGTGTTTTTCTCTGTCTTGTAGGAATTGGAATGCTTCGCATAACTTTGGCCTCTAGTACAATGTCTACGGCATGGTGAACTTTAGAATCTATCTTTAGCATGGTGGAATCGACCCGGTCTCTGGGGTTCGTTTCGCAGGATATGACACGTTTTGAAGAATCTTCATTGGGTGTTCTCTCTGGGAGTCTGGCAATCAGTTAACACAAATAACATAGGGAACAAGTAATCAGACACGCCAAGGGTAGATCGGTTGTACTCTTTGATTGACCCAGGTCTAAAAATCTAAAGAAATTGCCCCCGGGGGTCTGGAGTTTTATCCTCTCTTCAAATATCTAAATATAGGTGGATCGGTGAAAGAAGTACCGCCATTACGATTAGCTAAGCTTAAGCTTAATGGTGAAAGAAGTACTACCTTCTCCACCAGAATCAAATAAAATAACAAGAGGAAAAGCGGGATGAAACTCGAGTCTCCGGGGGGAAGCAATCAAATTGATGACTGGTTCGATGTAATTAGTACCTCTTCTCTATTCCTCCCAAAGGTCATCGGCTTGATTTCCTTCCTAAGCACACATGACACCACTGATGAAAGATTACGCACTGGCTCCTGTGTGGTTGGATTCTCTTGAATATGTTGCCCTTTTCCTGTCAGACGTTTCAAAGAGCGGCTTGTCCCAGCTTTGCTAACCAGAGATTCTTTAGTTCTCAAATGCGCTAAGGCATTTGTCCTAGATAGTCGCCATTTGTTATGCCCTGCATCCCTGTCCCTACATTTTATGTGCAAAATGTTGGTTCCCCCCTTTTTTCTTTTGTTTGCTTTTGTTTGCGGCTCTGCCTTGTCTTTCTTTCCCTTTTTATTTTCTTTCTCCGGGGTTTTCTTCCCTGGCGGGTCATTTTGTTGTTTTGGTTTTCTCCTCCGGGACTCCAGTCCCGGAGGTTGCCTTTTGTTGGGAACTGGATTTCAGACTCCGGGATTCTTCGTCGTGATGTTCTTGGATATATCATCGCGAGGAATCCCCGAGCCCGGCGTCCAGATGTTTTTCCGGTCCGGAGATCGTTGGAAGACGAAGGATTAATGTTTACCACGGTTATAAATAGGTTTTATTTGTCACTTTCACACTTACCGCGATTAAAACCTTCGAGAACTTAGAGAGAATTAGAGCAATTTTAAAGCAATTAACAGCGTGTTTGCAGAGAATTTGTGATAATCAAAGCTTAACACCTTCTGCGTTCTCAGGCAATCGCGAGTGCTTCGTGGTGGTGATTCTGACAGTTTGACAACTCAAGCTCCCGTGGTAATCTTCCCTTTCTTCCACCTTCTGCATTCTCAGGTTGGTTTTTCTGCTTTCCCTCCTCTCTAGCTTTTTCTGTTTTTGTTTGGTTTCCATTTGTTTGTCTGGTTTTGCTTTGCTTCTCTGTGTTTCGTCTGGTTCGGTCCTTTGTTTCTGGTTTTCGCCGCCCGTTGGTGGGTCGGCTCTGCTAGAGGGTCATCTGCCCTTTGTGCAGAGGTTGTTTTTCTATAAATAATGTAAAGTATGTAAATGGTGTATATTATGTAAATGGCTGTATATTTGTTTTCGCCTTGTCAAGTTTTCCCGCGGGAGTCCTCCCGTTGTTTATTCATGTATATATGTTTATAGTTGTAAAACCTCTGTATATCTCCTTCCATTCTCTGTGTATACCCCTCGGCCTCATGTATATCCTTCCAAGTAACTCGACAAGTTGGTCGAGTCACCTTTGCTTCTAGTTTTTGCCTTCGAACTCACTTTCGAGGCAGAAAACCGCCTGTCTGGAACTCGGCTCTCGACTAGTTTCAAACAGGCAGTTTTCTCTCTCCTCCATCAAGGCTGTCAGAACCTCATTAACATCCCATACACGCAATAAATTTCAGCCAAGTGGCTTTCCATTTTCGCGCGTTCAGACAGTTGGCTCCGCCGTCATCGCCATCACATCTATTTAATGCTAACGCATGTGGCGCCAACGTGGGTTCGACAACTTGCCTTTTCATATATCCTTGTTAAGTCATTTCTCTGGGCTTCGGGCCTTTTTACCACCACACATCCGGTGTCCTTACCAAGTGTGATAAAATCCCTGGACCCGGATGTGTAATAAAGATTCTTAAAGTCTGCGATGTGTTTTTCCTTTCGGGTTTCTTTGCATAAAACTAACTTTTCAAGAAAGGCAAACATCACGGTGGTAAGATTTCCCAAACCCCGGAATAATTATTTTGATAAACATGTTCTGACAGTCGCTTTGTCTCACAGGTTCCCAGAATTATCTTCCAAATATGTCTGAAGCGTCCGCATCATCTCCTCCCGAAAGTCTGGAACTACCAACCACAACAGAGACCAGGGCAGCAGCAAAGTCACAAATGGAGAAGGCCCTGGAAAAGCTGCCCCTCACCACAAAGTTTGTACAAGATAATGAGATTTTAGACTCAAAGATTGAGTCCAAGGTAAAATTGATGACCGACGCCAGTGTCGGGACTTGGGCAGAAATGCAGGCCCTGGTAAAGATAATGCACATCCAATGACAGGCTGGAGACAAACTCGCAATCAACGTCGGGGGTTCCAGAATCCTCCGGGCAGCTTGCTTCCCATGCTCCATGCAGTCTCCGGAGCTTGTTCTAACATTGGTGGCCAACTACAACTCTTCTGTCAGGGCCGTTATGCTCGCAGCTGCAGAACCCACGGGATACCCCACTCCACTGGTGTCCCTCGACCCAGTCACTTTCCAAGCAGGCTTGGGTATCCCACAATTTGACAGGGCCACGGTGGTCACAAGGACTGATGCCTTGAAACAATTTACAAAATTGGAGGATGCTGCCTGGGTGTATATGAATACCCACTGGCTCAAGTCCCCAAAGAGGGACCCAAAGAGAATGAAAATAGATAACCCTCGCTCTGAATTCAAGGAGAGCATCCAAATGGGGATGATAGCATTAGCCCGGGTATTTGGGCAACTCTCCGCCCAGGAGTTTGCCAAATGGATGTACTATTTCCTCCTCGGCATCTCCACTAAGGGAGAATTTTTTGACTCGGCGACAATAATCTCCAATCATGTCGACTCCCAGTTCCTGCAGTTGAACCAGAAGAAGAAGTTCTACATGTCTTCTTATGTTTTCTGGGCTTTGGCCCAACAGAGGCCCCACTCCAACGGCCTACTCACTAATGGAGTACTCAGGATTGGCCCAGGACAGAAAGTGCCATGGGACCATTTCCCACAGACTCAATGGGAGGCCAGCTTCCCCAGTTTCTGTCGAGTAAACAATGCATTCGTTTACTACCATTTGCTCACACCCACCCGGGATGCTGGATACCGCCTGTCCACTGAGGTGATGAAGTTAGTTATTAGCTATGGGCACTACTACATTTAGTTCCAACAGCATACATACATTAGGGTCGCCGACTTTTTTGGGAAACCCTACTTGTTGCCCAGGCACTGCGGGGACAAGATCATGCTGCTGGAATATTGCAGACAAATGCTGGAGTTGCACACCTTATTTTCCCTCAAGAAGGTCCCCAACGTCTCATTCCCAATCACCTGTGGGAACTACACCTGCAGTCTGGCCGCCACGAGGGAGGCAGACAACGAGTTGAAAAGTTATAACTTGCAGGAATTCTATCTGGCGCGGAGGAACTTTGATCTGCATGGGAAAATAGCAACGGTAATGCCCCGGGCTTTGGAGCCCCATCAAATACACATGGAGGACTTCTGGGAAGATTTCCAAGATGACGTGGACGTGCGAAGCTGGAATTACATCAGAATGAAAGTCGGAATGATGCAGGAATTGAAGCTCCGGAGATTCCCTCCAGGCTTTTCTGACGCCGCCCCCACCATAGATCCCCAGTACAAAGAAAAGGGGATCGATAAAATTTCACTGCTGGCAATGGATTGGGCCACCCAAGAGGGGTCCACAATTGAGGACTTCACTCGAGATGTGGTCGAGCGAAGTCATGCCTATTTTAAGAAGGTATGCCCCGGGAGTATGCGTCAAGTTCCCCGACCGGCACCAAAATTATCACCACCGCCGGTACCAAGATTGACCCCAGGGGCCGGGACTTCTTCGCAAGGCGCAGATAAAGGAAAAGGAATAGCTACAACCCCCTCCATGCAAGAAGTCCCCATACAAGAGCAGATTAAGCAATCTATGGTAGTCTCCCAGCAAATGAGGGAGTAGTTAATAACGAGGCATGCCACTCCCCCGCTCATGGCCGGACCAATTTCTCCTCCTTCCTCCCTGTCACTGGCAGACCTAATGGTCAAGGAAACGGGGGTGGATCCCATGGAGGCAGCAGCAATAGCAGATGTGGGGCCACCTTTGATCACCCGGAGGAAGAGGAAGCACATCAAACAGGCTAAGGCAGAGCCGGTACCAGTGCCAAGGGCTTCCTTCCCCCAAGAAGTAGAGATCCTTTCTTCCAGTTCCCCGGAACTGAAGAAAGAAGCAGAACTGACAGGGGTCCCAGCCAGTCCCCCTCCTAAAGAAGAGTTTGATGTGTTTACGATCGATGAGTTCGGGAATTTGCAGGAGGGCGACACACAAGAAGAGACGGAAGTCCCAGAAAAAGAACAAGGGGCTGCGGACCAAGAGGACTTGGAACAAGAACCTGCACAAGAACAGGAGCAGCAGGTAGAAGAGCCAGAACTGGAAATTATCTCCGGGGCTCCAGAAATGCAAGGTTCGAGAGTGGACCAACTAAAGCTAGGCGAAAAAATGGCATCCACTGGGGGACCCGGACCTGGATCTTCAAGAATAACCGTAAACCCAGCCACCACATTCCCAAGGCCACTCCCGGGGGCGACCTTCGGACAGGTTATCATAGCAGCCCAAACTTTAAATCTTGGCCTGATACCTCCTCTACTGCCGACAGAAGAAGAATATCTGGCAGAAGAAGAAGAAGAAGAGAAGCAGCTTGAAGAGGAGATCCCCAAGGAAGCCTATCAAGGTCCAGACCCAGCAATAGACATACAGGACAAGGCTGAGGAGATGGAGGTTGAAAATAATGTTGCTGCAGGAGAAGTTGAGGTAGGGAGGACGGATGAGGTCCGCGACACTGAGGAGAAATAGCCACCGGGTACTGAGAAAGAATCAGGAGAACAAGTTCTAGCAGGAAGGCCACCTCTCCCACCCCAGTGGCTGATAGAAAGCAAAAAGAGAAAGGCTCAGTCCACTCTGGTGATTCCTCTCTCCCTGGCTGAGATGATGGCCCAAGTACAGGCCCCACCAAAAGCAAAGAAAGCCTGGACAGTTCACACTCTTCGAACTGGGTCGGGCGGGGAAACAGTTGTCGTTGTGGCAACACCTCCCCCGGGTGTCGATGAAGCAACTGCAGACCCCGCAGACTATAATTTTGCAGAGGTATCCCTAGGTAAAAGAGGAAAGCAAGGTGAGGTAGACTTGCTTAAGGAGGCAGCAAGGGCAGTTGAAGCCCGATACGAAAAGGAGGCCTAGAGGCTCAAGGCTGAGAAAGAGAAGAATGCAAACCTTATGGGGTTGCTTACCGAGTTGGCCCGACCCCTCAATGTCGCTCCTCCGGAGACCTCAACATCAGAAGAAATACCGCAGAGTGACATAGACTCTCTGCGAGTAATGAAAAAGAAGGCCCAAGCAGTAGATGAATGGGTAGCCCTACAGATAGGAAACACTTGGCATTTCATAGCGTCCACTCTCCCGGACTTATACACAACCTAACAAATTATTCATCAGGTGGAAACACTCATTGAGCAATGCAAAAGTGACGTCAAAAATTACCAGGCGTGGAAGGTAGAGCTCGAAGAGCTCCTCACCTTGGGAGAAGATATGATTTCTAAATCCAAAATTTTGGGTGAGGAATCATTTGATTTTGTAAGGACTCAGCACACCAGACTTGACCTCACATTGGAGGTAACCAAGCAACTGGTAGAGTCCTTGCAAGAGAAAGTACACAACGTAAAATATCCTTCTAATTTATTCAATTCTTATGTAACAAAGATTTCTGGGGCCGATCCCCTTAGTACAGATACGTATACCCCTGAAGATTCAGTTTTGGGGAGTTTTGATGAAATAATGCAATCCCAATATCAATCCCCAGAGGGGATAGACGGGGCCCAAATGGAAAAATTAACCGAAATGATACTTAAGGGCCGTGACGCGGCAAGGATGGAAGATGAATTTAAAGAAAATGTTCCAGAGTTGGGGGAACAAGTTGAAGTAGCCAGGCACAGAAGGGCCAGCCTGAAGAATATAGATGAGGATGGCATTTCCCGCCTCCTTCAGGCCTTCAATGATAACAAGCAACCTTAAGCTTTCTCTGGAGGCTGGGGAAAAACTCACATTGAGTATTCTTTATTCTTTTTGGGACGTAAGTTTCGGGATCCCAGAGTCCCGGATCCAAAATTTTGTATTCTTTAAAGTGATCCGTGTCCTGGTCCCCAAGGCCGACCGGTCACTTTCGGAGGTGGTTAATAAGACTGTCAGAAGGTAGTTGGGCACATCAAGGGGTGTCGGCTCGGCAGTTGGCCTTCTGACAGGGTGGTCTTCTCGAGGCGCCGCTCAAGGGTACATCTGACACATTGAAGATAGGGCACTGCATTTCCCATTTATGAGGCATGTAGCCTCGGTCCTTGAGGGACCTACTTTCTTCTTTCTCCTCTCTAGCTCTCTTCTCAAGACCGATTCTTCCGATGTATATTCTTATCTTATTCTTCTGACATGACAGGCCTATTCCGTCTCCAGGTCTTTTGTAGGGTGGCACAGGTAGTACCAGCCCCAAGATATTGTATTTTTATTGAATTGTGTAAAATAGGGTTAGGGTTAGAAGAGTTGTATAAATAGGCAAATCAGCCCGTTTCCAAGGGTCGGCGAAATTGATGATTTTGTTGTCCATAGCAATAGCGAAGTAATTTCTGGTTTTAGTTGCAGAGCTCAATGCTCCATTGTTCTGTTCTTGGTAGTTAGATGCTCCCCTGGAGTCACCGTTGTATCACGCACCCATGCTTACTGGATTGAATGTTAATGAAGAAGGAAGGATTCTTGGCAATGACGTTGTTGGCACTCTTGCTTCTGAGTTAATGGTATTTCATGTTTTAATGTTCTATATGTCTCTTACTCTGGTATGTTAAAGTAGATTAATGAACTCTTTCCTCTTGCTACTGATAAAATGCTAGCTAATGGTTATGTATTTCTTCGGTATTTAGTGTATTTTATCATAGTATCATCGATGTTTTGGACATTACAGCATTACTATAGTTAGATGAAATAATTCTAACCCTGCAGGATCTTTTTCGTTTTATTTGCTAAGTGTAGAATGCCTGGGAAAACCCTTACTTTGATCGAATCTCCGGAGAAGATGAGTTGAAGAAACCAGCTATCCCCCTCAAAAAATAGTCACCTCTCCCAACTGAGCCCCGCACCGTCGTGACCTGACACCCAGGTTCTTGAAGGCCCAGAGGATTTACTTCCCCCCTGACAACCTTTGCAGGCGGAGTTGGCCGATTTCCCCGGAACCCAGTGACAACTTATGACTGTTGGCGGACCCGGTCAGCAAAACCCCATCAACAGATCCTAAGAAGGTATAAGTTGAGTTAGGTGTGTCTTTGTAGACAAAGGAGTGTTATCACACTTCTTGCTGCCACCTCTGCATTAGGTGGTATCAGAGCATAGCAAAGTTCTTGGGAACGAGAATGGAAGAAAAAGTTGATGAGACTGAGGAAGAGATCCCTTTGAGGGTCACAAATATGGATATAGCCAATATTGTGAGGGAGAAAGCAACTAGGAATAAGAAGATGGAAGGAAAGATAGAATAACTGAAGAGTTCTCAGACAAGTAGAACTACTGGAGAAGAAGAAGAAGAAGAAGAAGAAGAAGAAGAAGAAGAAGGGTACCGGAAGAGAAAAGGATATTAGAATCTTTGGAGAGAGTGGGTAGGAGAGATAACAAACTAGACCTACTAATATTTATGGGAAAGATGGAACCTAAGGAATGCATGGATTGGGTAGAAGCCCTAGAAAATTATTTTGAGTGTGAGGATGTCCCTATCTCACAAAGAACAAAGATTTCCAAGTCCAAAATGAAAGGACCTGCACTAATTTGTTGGAACTTCTTACAAAGGGAGAGGGTAGAGAATGAAAAGGACCCTATAACCACATGGAATAAGATGTTGAGAGAAATCAAGAAACAATTTGTTCCTAAAGACTATGAGGTAACTCTACATAAGAAGTTACAAAATCTGAAGCAGAAGGATCTTGATGTGGGATCTAACACTGATGAATTCCATAAGATCTCTATGAAGACAAAGACCCCTGAAAGTGAGAAACAAAAGCTTGCTAGATACATGAATGGGCTTAAGTACAGTATTTAGGATGAACTAAGTTTGTTTTTTCCCCAATCTATAGACTAGTGCTATTAGATGGCTATGAAGATTGAAGAGAAACAAAAGAGGAGAGGATAACAGAACAATAGAGGAAGGGGAAATGGTTTCATAGGTAGAGGAAGGTTTCAAGGAAGAGGATCATCTCCAAGACCACAGGGAGAATACAATCACCAAGAGTATGACAAAGAGTAGAATCACAGAGGTAATTTTAGAGGGGTTGAGACAATAGAAGATGAAGGTCAGGAGGTAGAAGTACCTCTATGTTCACTTGAAAGTGTTTCTCCTACAATCAGACTGGTCACCAATTTTTTAGATGCCCAAACAAGGCCAGTAAATCATGAGGAGATAGGAGAGTCCAACGCACCCAAGATGAGGACTGTCAAAGCATGAATTCCTTTCACACCACTACATCCAGACATATAGACCTGGAGCAAGGAGAGTGCATAATGTTCAATAGAACACTCTTTAAGGTGCCAACTCCCAAGGAGCCCCCACAAAGGAAGAGTCTATTCAGAACTCACTGCAAGGTATTTGGTAAGATTTGAAAATTTATTATTGATTCTGGTTCCACAGAGAATTTAATTTCTAATGCAATTATAGATAAGATTGGTTTGAATAAAATACCCCATCCAAGCCCCTATAAATTATCTTGGCTTAATAAAGATCAACAAACTTTGGTAGATGAGCAATGTTGGGTAGAATTTCAAGTAGGAGAATACAAAGATAAAGTCTTGTGTGAAGTTGTGAATACGGATTCATGTCACCTTCTCCTAGGAAGACCTTACAAATATGATGTTGATTCTCAACATGGGGGTAAGAAAAATGTCTATACCTTGACTAAGAATGGGATTAGTTACACTATGACACCCCTCCCTGATTCTGAAAAAGATAGAGCTCTGACAAACAGTGTTACCTTAGTGAGAGAGAAGGAGTTTTTGAAAGTCCTTAAGGAAAGGAACACACCTTGTTTTTCCATCATAGTAAAGCCCAAAACAGAGCCTAAAAGGATACCAAAAGGTCAAGAACCTCAGAGAAGTGTTGGCCCCAAGGAAGTACAAGATTTGTTGAACAAATACAAAGGAATAGTTGCAGACAAGAGTACTGATGTTTTTCCACCACAGAGAGATATTAGCCCATGTATAGACCTCATACCTAGTTCTACCTATATGCACCCTAAAATGGTCTCCTAGACTTTGGGCCCCATTTTATCATTTTATCAATTTCCTGAATCAATGCTTTGCAACATTTTCAATTCAAATCAGTTTCCTTGATCAAATTGTAATTAATTCAATTATTTCAATATTTCCTAAGGTTTGATCATTTTTATCTAATTAAAAGATTTAATTTTCTTTTTAATTAAATAAAATTTATCTTATTTAATTAAAAGATTTAATCTCCTTTTTAATTGAATAAAATTTATCTTATTTAATTAAAGTAAATTTCTCCCTTTTAATTAAATAAAATTCCTCTTATTTAATTAAATTCAATTTCCCCCATTTAATTAAATAAAATTCTTCTAATTTATTTAATTATAAAGAAAATCCCTCTTTTAATTAAATAAATAAAAATCCCCACTTAAAGCACTTTATTTGTTGAAAAAGGCAGTAAATTAAATAAAAATCCCTTTTTCTTCACATCCTCCTAAGTGGTGGGATTTTTTGCCTCTTAATCATAGCCTTTGATTTTTGCCTCTTAATCTCAACCGTTCACTTTTCTTTATAAGGAGCCCTCTCCTCATTCAAGGATAGAGAATTTTTAGTATTGTTATGTTGCAGGTTTGGGGAGCAATTTTGGAGGAGCATTTGAGCACTTGAGCTTGGATATTGCAACTTCTCTCTTCTTGTCTTCTTCTTCTTGCATTCATGGCTACTCATGTAGATTAGATTCATGTTTATTTTCATAGATTAGATTTGCATATTTCCTTTCA
>MU224061.1:5870292-5881315 GCA_018584345.1 Thuja plicata
TAGATTAATCATGCATTGTTATCATTTAGATTAATTTCTTTTCATGCATTGTTATCATATAGAGTAGATCTCATTTTCATGCATTGAATCTCTCATTTCATGGTGTACTTGCATAGGCACTAACTAGATCAATCTGAGGGCCTCTATCACACACCTTTGCACTCCATGACTAGAGAGCTATGGATCAATATTAGAGGCCTCATTCTTGAGCAACCTTGGATGGAATGATTCATAGAAGTGTGTCAACATTTTAGCACACACTACCTTTCCAAATAAGGCTACTTACAAACTGACCCTGAAAAAAATGCAGAAGTTGTAAGACAGATTCAAGAATTGATGGAGAAAGGCTTCATTAGGAAGAGCATAAGCCATTATGCAGTCCTAGCACCTAAGAAGGAGGGTACATGGAGGCTATGTACTGACTCTAGAGCCATCAGTAGGATAACCATCAGATATAGGTTTCCTATGTCAAGGATCGAATATCTCATGGACTGTCTAGGAGGAGAAAAATATTACACAAAAATTTATCTAAAGAGTGGGTATCATCAGATTAGGATCAGATAAGGGGATGAGTGGAAGACAGCTTTCAAAACCAATGAGGGATTGTTTGAATGGGTAGTGATGCCCTTTGGTCTATCTAATTCTCCTAGTACTTTTATGAGATTAATGAATGAGGTCCTTAAGCCTTTCAGAAATCACTTTGTTGTTGTTTACTTAGATGACATATTGATCTTTAGCAAGGATAAAGATGAGCATTTGATACATCTAGACATAGTAATGAAGAGACTACATGAAGAAAAGTTGAGGATAAATTTGGAAAATTGTGTGTTTATGCAAGAAGAATTGATATTTCTTGGCTTTGTCATCTCCAAGGGTAATTTGAAAATGGATCCTTCCAAGGTTGAAGACATACTAAATTGGCCCACTCCAAAATATTTTAGCGAGGTCAAAAGTTTCCATGGGCTAGCTAGTTTCTATAGGAAATTTGTGAAGAATTTCAATGGGGTGAGTGCACCAATGATAGACACTATCAAAGGGGGAAGGAAATGCAATTTTGTATGGGCTAATGTTGTAGACAAGTCCTTTGAATATATGAAAACAAGGGTCTCTCAACAACCTATCTTAACACTGCCTAATTTCCATAAGGTGTTCAACATTGAATGTGATGCTAGTAAGAGAGCTATTGGGGTGTTCTTAGTCAAGAAGGGAGACCTCTGGAATTCTTTAGTGAAAACCTTAATGAAGCTAAGAAGAAGTACTCTAAATATGATTTGGAGATGTATTCTATGGTCCAATCACTGAGAAAGTGGAGGTATTACTTATTGCCAAAAGAATTTATTGTATATACTGACAATCATGCATTGATTTTTCTTAACAGGCAGGAGAAACTGAATCATAGACATCTCAAGTGGATGGAATACTTGCAAGCATTCACTTTCACCATAAAACACAAGAAGGGGGTAGAAAATAAGGTAGTTGATGCATTGAGCAAAATTAATTTGGCCATACAAGAAGTGACCTTGGAAAGTGTAGGTATCTTTGTCCTCAAGGACATGTATCCCAATGATGAAGACTTCAAAGAAATTTATAAAGTTTGTTTGGAACTAGGAGATAGATATCACACTGCGTTTGCATAATATATGATTCAAGAAGGATTATTTTTTAAAGGGAGTAAATTGTGCGTCCCTGATTTCTCAATGAGGGAGAAAATCATAAAAGAGAAGCATTGTGGATGTCTATTAGGCCACTTTGGTCTTGACAAGACACTTGAGCTAGTAAGAAGATTCTACTTCTGGCCCAAGATGTAGACTGAGATAAGGAGATTTGTGAAGTGTTGTCTAATTTATAAAAAAGCCAAAGGCACCAGTTCAAATACAGGCTTGTATACACCATTACCCATTCCTAACAAACCTTGGGACTCCATCAGCACAAATTTTGTAATGGGTCTTCCAAGGACAAAGGCGGGACATGATAGTGTTTATGTGGTTGTAGACAGGTTCTCCAATATGGCACACTTCCTCCCTTGTAAGACTATACATGATGCCTCAATTATTGCAAGGCTATTCTTCAAGGAGATTGTAAGACTCCATGGTTTACCACTCACCATTGTTTCAGATAGAAACCCCAAGTTTTTGGGACACTTATGACATACCTTGTGGAAGAAACTTGGAACAAATTTAGCTATGTCATCTGCCTACCACCCTTAATCATATGGACAGATTGAAGTCATTAAAATATCTTTGGGAAACTTGCTAAGGTGTCTGACAAAGGAGTACGGAGTGGCATGGGAATCAATCCTTCCATAAGCAGAGTTCTCCTATAATGACTCTGTCAACAGAAGTTTAGGACTCAATCCCTTTCAAATTGTCTATGGATCCCACCCTAGGGGTGTCCTGGAACTAAGAAACATCCAAACTTTTGGTCAAAGGAGTGCTCAAGCTGAGGATTTTGCAGAGGTAATGAAGAACATCCATCAACAAGTGAAAGACAGACTACAACAAACCTCTGAGAAGTATAAACAAGAAGGAGATGTAAGAAGGAGAGATGTTCAATTCAAGGTTGGAGACATGGTTATGGTTCACCTGAAGAAAGAAATACTACCCAAGAAAAACTACACCAAGATGATGATGAAAAAGATTGGCCCCTTAAGAATATTGAAAAAATGTGGAAATAATGCCTATAGAATTGAATTACCTTCAACCATTGGGTTATCCCCCATTTTCAATGTAGCTAAACTATATCCATACAAAGGTCTTGTTACTGATGCCTCCATTTTAAATTCTCAAGATCATCCATAGGACAAGGAACTACAAGATCTACCACAACCACAAATACAAGAGATTGACTGCATATTGTACAAGAGAATAGCCAAACAAACCAGAAGGTCTACCTTCTATGAATATATAGTTAAATGGAAACACCATTCAGTGGAAGATGCTACTTGGGTGACACCTCAAGAGATCAAGAAGACTGTTTTCAATCTAAAAGACCTCCCAACTCAAGGGACTTGAGTTAATTTTGTCTTAGGGAGTATGGTGCAATACACCCATGACTGTCACTAATGGACTATCATACTGCAAGCTTTGTGTTTGTAATAAATGGATTGATCTTAGAGGATCATCCTAATTTTTTTTTGGATCCATGTGTGTGGTCAAGGATCTCTTAGGCAATCTTATGAGCCTAGAGATGTCTTGGTCCATTTGGATCACCTAGTTAGGCTTAAGTTGCTTTAAGCATGATTTTATGTTTTTAGGAGTCCTTAGTGTTAAATCTTTGGATCCATGTCATTTTGGGCATATTTTGTCAAATTGAAAGGTTTGGATTCATTCCAAAATTCTTTAAGTGCAAAAGACAAGATTTTCACAATTGTTGCAAAAGTTGTCAAAAATGTTGCTCATGCAACTCCAAAAGTTGCTCGAGAGTTCCAAGATGGAAGCCTAATAGTCATAGGGTGTTTTGGATCAATTTGAATTCACTTATTAATTTTTTTTAAGTGCTTACTTCAAACCAAGATGGTTAGAGGTTCTGTATTGAAGTTTTGGTGCATTTAGAGTGGAATATGAAGAGTCTTTCTGAGCATTTATGAGTTGTATGACCGTGTTTGGTGTGATCTGTGAAAATTAAGTTGATGTTTTGAAGGTAATCTATGTTAGCCTTAATTTCCAATTGGTTTTAAGTTATTTAGTTTTGGTTTGAGGTGCTTTTGATTTGAGATTTCTAAAAATAGTCTAGGGAGAGGCCTATTAGAAGCACATTTCACTAATGGAGTCCTAACGTGCATTCTGTTTGGTGGAATTCACTAAGATCCTATAAAATGAAATTTAGGATGGTATAATTAAGGATTCTAAAAGTTTAGAATGTGGCTCAAAGGGTAAAGCCCTCATGCATAAATACCTAGGCTGAATATCTCAATGTATTCAGCCTGGAACGAAGGAGAATGAAGTGTTATGTTTGTTAGATCATTTGGTTAATAAAATTAAGAGTGTATTTGAGCTTTTTGGAGTTATTTGAAGAGGTTTGAAGCATTTTTTCAATCCCATGCACCCAATTTCTAGTACTTTCTTTGATATCCAAGCCTAATTTGGCAAATTAGGTCTGCTAACTTGGTGAGTGTTAGGTGTTGCTGGAGTGGAGTTGGAACCTAGGGATTTGGGGTTTGTCATAACTTACAAAATGGTATCTAGATATATCCTTATTTCTCTAAAATGTGTTCAAGAGGAAATTTTAAGTCCAGAAAACCACCTGGATAGACCTACAAGGAAATCTAGGACAGTCCTAGATAGGTATTGTACGGCTATTGGAGGGCCAAACCAAAGGGTGATTCTTGGTCCTTATGACATAAGTAAGGTTTCCAAATAGCTATTTTGGGTTGGTGGAGTCACTTTTAGAGACTTATAGTTTGTGGCTTGGAATAGGGCTAGTGTCCCTAAAGCCTAAAAGTTCAAGATCTTGAATTTAGAGGCATTCAATTGGGAAGAGTTAATAAGTAGTCCTACCACCTTGAGAAGTTAGAATACATTGTATAAGACAGGATCTAGGTTCCTAAGAAGGTATAATTTGAGTTAGGTGTCTCTTTGTAGAAAAAGGAGTGCTATCACACTTCTTTCTGCCACCTATGCATTACTTCTACCCAATTTCCATGACACTCTTCGATTCATTTCTATGTTCACTGCAATCTTATATGCATCAGTAAGACTTCTGGGATTTTTTTCTCTGAGAGCATATCCCATTTTAGAATCAAAATAATTCAGATATATAGCAATACATACCTTTTCATCAAGTTTCATCTTTTGAAATAGCTTATGCATAGCTCTTTGAAATCTTGTGTTGAATTCAGTGACCTATTCATTCAAATTTTTCTTTATATTATTGAATTCGTTTAACAATAATCCTTCATTTTTTTTTCACCATACTGATCTTTGAATAAGTCTATTAATTCATCCATAGATGCCACAAACCCATTAGATAATCCTCTAAACCATTCCCTAGAATCTTCAAATAAGGACTGAATAAACAGTTTCATTAGGACATCTTCATGATTAATATTCAGATCATCAATGAAATCAATAAACTTTCTCAAGTGTACTTCACAAGAAATAACATTGTTTCCTAAAAAAATTTGGAGTTTTTCCCCAATATCATTTGGTACCGTATTAGGGTAACCATGAATACCAATGAAAGTAAATTTTTTGTACCTTTTTGGATGCAGTGGTTTCCTTTGAAATCTATCATCATCCTGGAAAGTGGCAGCTTTGGTTTTTGAAGTTGTCGCACTTTCAGCACTAGCATGGGAATATCTAGAAGATTGTAGGAAAACAATCTTCTTCATCATCTCCACAATGGAAGTCTCTACTTCTACTTTCTCTAGTATTTTGGCCATAGTTTCTTTCTCCTTTTTGAATTTTTCAAGATCAATGTCTAATTTTGGCATTTCTTTAGTTAGAATTTTCTGAGTTTTTAGTTCATCCATTTTATTTCATGTCATTTTATTTTTCCCTTTATCTTTAGAAGCTTGAGAACCAAAAGCTTTGTGAGTGGGTGGTGTCTCTTGATCTCTATAGGACCTTTCAACATTTTTTTTGCTTGATGCCTTAGTGATCTTCTTCTTAATTTCTCGACATTTCCTTGATCTTGTTTTTTTCCTTTTTAAATCTTTCTCTTTCTTTCTTTGCTGAATAATAGCTAACTTCCTCATTAGAATTTTTTCTTCTTCAACAAGTTCATCAAAAGGAACTTCAAAATGTGAACTTGTAGTATTAGTTCCTTCTCTCTCACTAGAAGTATTTCTATTTTCATATGTTTCCAATGCTACGTCAGGGGCCTCTTCATATTTCGATGTGTTCCCCTCATGACTGGATTGGGTTGACTCTTTTCTTCTAGTAATGTATTCTTCTTTTCTTGGAGACTAGTTTTCTGTGTTATATTTGTTATTTTTTCTCAAAGAAAAACTAGACTTAGAGGTAGTTGGAATTCCACTCTCCAACTCAACTTCAGGATTCCCTCTAGCTCTAGATCTGGTATTCAAATTTAGATGATGTGTATAAATATTAAAAATTTCTTAGCATTGATTGTAGAGATTTGAGTCGCCACCCAATATAAATTTGGAAAATACAACACAATTAAATATGAATACTAGAAAAATAGCTTGAACTTAATACCAGAGATTTTTTGAATTCAATGCAACTTTGTAATCTCTGATTTTCAACAGAAGACTCAACTGTAACTTGATTTATACTTTTAAAACAATACTAGAGATTTTTTGAATAATGAAAAATTGTGAATTCTCTAGCAGAGTCGCCAATTTGTTAGTGCGACTCAGATGGGAAAACTCAATCTAAAATGTGATTCAACTTTAAAATAACACCAGAGATATTCTAAAAGTTCAACAAGCTTTTGTAACACTTTATCCCCAGCAGAGTCGCCAATTTGTTAGGTCTTTTTCTTACAGAATTAAAACAGATTAATAATTGATTAACTCTATAACTCCCAACTTTAAATTCATGCAAGACAAAGCCTAATTGATGAGGATTATTCCTCCTACTTTTGGTTCCATAGACCAAGGTGGGTGTACCTTCAAATGATTATTGATTTTCAGTATCAATTATAGTGGATTAAAGATTTCACTAATTGGAAAATTGTCCTTCACTGTATAAATTTATAAAATACCTTGCAGATAACAATAATTAACTTATTACAAAGTTTTATAAGCTAGATTATAATCTTAACAATGGAAAATATCAGTAAAATAAGGGTTCTCAACCTTCTTCCTTTTGGAGTTCTTTGAACTTAGGAGGGTTAACCTAGTGATTCTCTCTTTAAGGAATCAGTAAATTGAATTGTATTCTTTGATACAATTTTTTAAACATGTAACTCTTTATAACTAAAATGTAAATGATTGATTTCTTTAATATTGGATGATGATTAACTGCTTGCCAAACCCTAAACCAGTACCTAATTCTAAGGCAAAGAGTCAGTATCAAATATAAACCATAATAAACTAACTAATGAAAACACGTGTATCCACATCCTTTAATCATCTCCCCTACCTGTGTCTCTGAAGACAATTTGATATCTGGTTGCCTTTTAATTTTATCTATGATGAAAGTTGAAGCCAGATCCCATCCTTCTACTAGTAGCATGCCACTAGACTTTACTAACTGCCTAGCCTCATCTGGGGTCATATTCTTTGATTCTAGATCATCTTCTTGCAGGGCCTACAAGGCTTCACTTTTTATTTCTTCTCCTCTTGCCAATTGCAATTCTGACCCCACTTGCTATTGTTTAGCCCAAATAAAAAACAATCCTTGAATTCTTTAGTTTTTATGAACTCATCATCTTTCAAGAATTCTTCTTTTTGTAGCTCCCTTTCATCTTGACATAAAAAGATAGGCATCTTAACATTTTCCTCTGTGTCTTCTCTTTTCTTTTTTCCTTCCCTTATGGCTTTCCTTAGTTGATGATTATAAGCTCTTGTTCCAGTTAATAATGCATTTAATTTATATTCTTTTCCTTTTTGTGCCTTGACATCAGAAGGTTCCCCTATTTCCACCTTTTGATTCTTCTTGGGAGGTTCAAAAACTACCTCAGCCTCTTGTCCCTTTGTCAAATCTATTATGTTTTCCTCTATCTGAGGTGGTTGATCCATTGGTGGAAGGCTATGTATTGAATAGATAGTATCACTATATTCTGAGGAAGATTGCTTGGTAGGACCTCTTTCCTTTTCATCTATTAAATCTTCAAGCTGGTTGCACATAGTATTGTAAGACTCCACCATTTTCTCCAGTCTCTCTAAGTAAGGGACATCTGGGAAGTAACCCCCAAAAGGGATCCCTTTCTTCTTAAGTTGTTTCTCTAAATCCACCAATTCTTGGAACTTTGTTGTCCTAATTGTAATTTCATCTTCTTCTAAGATGTTCCTGATAAGGTCTTCCTCTTCACATTGCTCATGCATCTTGGTATTTGGGATAGTGGGTTTCAAGAGCCTTTTTGCACTTAAAATGAACCCTTCTGTATCCACATACCTATATAAGGCTACATTCATCCTAAAGTGACTTAACCATCTGTTCACAAGATTATAGGCCCCCTCACAAATTGTAAAATCGGAAACAATAAACTACCAAGGTGTGAATTTTCCTTTTCTATGTGGATCCAAATGCTCCTTATCAGTCAGCATAAGCTGCCATATCAATTCCATGGCAGCAATCCTTGGCGGTACTCAATAAGGTAGAATATGTGGTGGCTTGGAGAAACCATAAACTCTTATCAAAGTAAAATTAGTATGGTAATAGAAGTCTCCCCAGTTGTGATCTCCATTCCATTTATCAACAAATTTGCATGGTCTTAGAAATTGTAGTACTTTAATCGGCAGTCTTGTCATATTGACTCCCAATCTGCTTAATAAGGGATATACTATCCTATTTTGGAAAGCACAAAACTCATTCTCCCTAGATGTATAATTCCACACCCTCAACCATAGTTGTATAGGGTTGGGTTGACCTTGATAAAATCTTCTAGGTCTCAAATTGGACTGGTCCATGATATTGAAATTATAGAATAAAATCAAATGCATTAGCAAAGAATACTGTAGAAATTTAGGGCTAGACACTTTCTTCTGGATATGCACAAAACCTTGATGCATTCTGTCAATCACATATTGGATGTAGTCATAATTTGTGCTGACATGTGCACTTTGTAGGTCCAAAATAATCATAAGAATATCAGAGGATATCCTGTCTCCTCCATAATCAACCCCTAGAACTCTACATGGGCCACAGGTAATATATTTCATGTAAAAGGCTAGGTCCTTGAAGAAATAGGGTGCATTGTCACTAGGAATGGGTGCTATGTAATTTCTAGTTCCTTTTGGCACATGGGCCTGAATCAATTTAGCTACAACACAAGCCTCTCTGGTATACCTAGCAGCTAATGCTTTCAGATTTATCTCTGTTGTGTAGGGGTTATATAGATGGAAAGATTTCATAAATGATGTCATATCTAGAGTTTCTAGGGTTGTAACATCATCCCTTTTTATGATTTTGGAAATGGGAACATATCTATTAGCTAACTCCAGTAATAAATCCACATCCACAAAAACATCTGGAACTATCAATTTTGCTAACCCTGACGTCCAAGGGTTTGACACAGGAACAAGACGTTCACTATTCTTATGGAAATAATTAAATAAATGATATCCAAAACAATTAGTTGTCTTAGCATCTTTAATATAAGCCATGTTATCACCAAATTATTCGTCATTTACCTTTTTTCCTTGATTTGTTCCTGGTAGGAGAGCTACAAACTCCTCTAAGTAGTTCCTTTTTCCCTTTTGATCATCATCTGCATCTCCATTTTGCCCACTGGTTGAAGCAACACTTACTTCTCAGCTCATCTTTTCTACACTAAACTGAGATAATATTGATCAAATCTCTTGTCTTTACTCTGAAATCTGACAATTCTACTCTTCTAAAAGCACTGATCACTTATACAATCCTTAGCTCTAAAAACTAAAAATCTGGTAAGCTTAAATGAATAACGGTGATGCCTATTTATTCAGAGAAATCAATGCACCAATCTCTTCGAAAATCATGAATTTTCTATTCAGTCACTTCTGTCATTACTTCTACATGAGCTTTGATATCAATTTCTCATCCTAGCCGTGGCATTTGAAACTGGCAAGTGATCAATTTTGAATGAGTTCTTTTTCTTTTCAAACCTTATTATATTCAAAACAGGCTCAAGATCTGATATGACTGGTTATTTTATTACAACTCAGCTACTCCTTACATGCTATTAAAATTCTCTTGTTCTAATTGGCTGATTTTTGTACTTCATGGCACGGGACTAAACTCTTACTTTTACCTCGCTCATACTCCTATTTCCTTCAGCGACTATGAGACTACTTGATCTCCTTGTCACTGAGACATAGCTTTAACTCTAATTTTCTTATGAGATTTAACGATCACCACATGATCAAAACTTTGATCAACGGTTATCTCTTAGTCGCAGAATGAGTTGACTTAACTCATGTTTCCTTTTGGGGTAAAAGTACAAACCTGTGTCACACTTTAACAAAGGAAGAGGACCACAACATGCAAAAATGTTGAACTTTAACGACATAAAAGTGATATTTGTGTTTAGAATTTGAAAATGATGTAAACTAATGAAATGTGTAAAATTGAATCTAGTTTATGCCTATAATTTTTTAAAAAAAATTTGACTAAGTATTGACCTATTTTTTTAATTTTTGAAGTCCATTTTTTAATTGCTCAAAAAATGCTGAAAATGTAAGGTCTAGTTCCCTCCACTTTAATATATGCAAATAATCTATTTTTCTTCTGATTTTAGAATATGTTTTAGATAACATGTACAGCTAGTGCATAAAAAAATAAAAATTGGTTTTCGGTATATATTTTGTCTGTTATAACTATTCAAAGTCAGAATTACCCAAAATTAACAGTTTTTTTCTCCCTCCACATTTTCCCTAGCAAATTTAAACCAAATACAAAACAAATTACATATTCTTGAAGAGGACTCTCTCCTCTAGTGTTACATATAAGTTATAAAAATTTTTGACATGATTTGCTATTTTTTTTATTTTTTTGAACGAGCGTGTTCTTGAATGTTAAAATACCTACTTGGAGTTTTTTCAACTTACAATATAGTATATATAAATAAAACACCATAAACATTATATGACCATAATCTAGACTCCGAGCTCTACAAAAGGGTATTTTTAGATTTTTAAACAAGTTGAATTGTGATGTGGCAAAAATCCTCCAAACACACATTTTCTGTAAAATCTCATTTTTTGCTTGTTTTGTTGCCACATAGGTACCTTCGGCCGGACCTGGTTCGGCCGAAACTAGGGCCGACCAAACACGGTCGCCATGTGACCACGACCCTTAAAGTCATATATTAAAGCATTTTTTTTTTAAATAAAAAATATATAATTTTCTTTAATTGCGAATTATAATAAAGTTTTTGGAAGAAAATCATTTTTTTAATAGTTTTAAAGCATTTTTTT
>MU224061.1:5941230-5956246 GCA_018584345.1 Thuja plicata
TTCAAAAGTTATTTTGAGCCGACTTTGATGTATTAAAATGAAAAATAAAATAATTCTAAGTTTGGTCGGCCCTAAGGGCTAAATTTCTGGAACCTTCTCGGGCGGTGGAAATTGCCTATATAAAGAAAGCCCGTAGTGTTGTCTTAGGCAGTTCAGGACAGTTCTGAGTAGATCTGGGTAATAATTCGAGGCTTTGTCCTACAGAATATTGTAAGGGGAATGCCCATGTGGCTTTACATATTGTAATTCTGAAAGTTTGTAATTCCGCATTTGTGGAGATAATAAGAAGTCCATTTTCTGTTCTTGCAAATTGTTGTTGCTTCTTTGTTTCTGTTATGTGTTTGTGGTATTAAGGGGAGCACCCTTCATCAAAAGAGCTTTCTTCAAATAAATGTACACAAGTGTTTCATACTGCGGGGACATCTTAAGCCTAAGAATGTGGATAAAATCTACATTAATATATATAATAAAAGATTGTGAACATCCTTTATATACACACTAGTTTACAAATAAAACCTACCTATGATACTAGGATTACAAAATTTATATGCATTTTTAAATACTAATTTATTGAAGAGTAAAATATTGATAGACATTTTTAAAAATTATTGTGAAAATCTGATCTCCAAAGTGAAAAACTACCATGTCGGTGTCTTACCTTTACGGTGGATCGGAACTGTATATACAAAATTACGCAAGTAACAAAGAAACTTGATTAGTTATTTCTTGGGCACCGCTTGTAAACTTGGTACTTTGACTCTTCAATTCTACAGACTTTGTATGACATAACTGTAATTATTATTTATCAACAATATATCGATCTATTTCATTCTAAACAAATAAACAAATCGTTTTGTGAATTTAAATCGTTTTGGAGCGTAAGAATCATGAGTGAGCAGTATTTATTGTAAGGGGCACAAACACGCACAGCAGGAAAGCAGACTGCAGTACAGCCAGCCAGTGTACAATAGTTCAGCAGCACGAGGAGAAAAAACCATAAAGAAAAGCTTTACCCCCAACCCACCTCAAATGACTGCAACCAAGGTAGGATTGCATTGCCTGTATTATATTTTCTCTCATCCTGTATTTGTTTCACTCAATCAAAATGCTCAGAAAGTATAAATCAGATCGCATTACTCTGTTCTTTCCTTTTTCCAAAATGGTGTTGGATTAATAATTAAGGATGTCAGTTTTCTGATGATTGTTTCTTAAAATTAGTATCTTCCCTTATTTGGTTTTCTGATGATATGGTGATCATGGTAGTGTCAGTGCCATGAAAGAGTATGAATGAATGAATGCTCTGTGCAAGGCTCTCGTGAATGGATATAATTTCATTTGGAGCGCATGGTTATTGTGTGGTGTATTGAAATAAAATGTATTGTTTGTTTGTTTGCTGTACAATTAATGGTGGGTGGACTCGCTTTATATTGCAGGTAGGGGCAGCGGCAAAATTGATATGAGTGCTTTGTTATGTGTATATTTCGAGATCTCCAATATCCCGGTATGGGACAAGAATGGGGATCGACCTGTGGGTGACAAATACACGAGTATTTAATTTGTTGATATATACACAGTAAATGTATATACATCCATTTGGGTATTGTGGAAAATACCTTGATTCCAAGAAACTGTAGCCGATTGGCTTGATTTGATTAGTTTGAATGCCCAATGTTCTCTTCAATCTAGGAAGTTCTTGAGTATAGGGATACTGGCATATTTAAAAAGTAAGACAGGGGCTTGATTATACGGAAATCAAGGAGTGATTTCAGGGATAAATCCTTAGATTGTAGAGTGTATGATGCATTTGTCATTTGGGCGCGGTGATTTTGTGCCACGTTGGTGTACTGGCTACATGTCATCTTTGGTCTTGTAAGTGGGACTGCAGTTCAAGCAGAAATTACTGATTTGAGGTGCTTGATGTCATTTGTTTGCAGAACGTTTGCACGTCCCAAAGATTCAATGAGCGTGATCATCCGAATTAATTGTGCAGCTTAGATTGAAGATATTGCAGAAGATACAGCTGATTTTGCTTGAAAGTGCTACACTAGTTCATACAGCTTCTGCTCTCTATTTATTTTCACTTACAGACTCTGGTTGAAGATTAAATGAAGAGCAATGCTGCCAGATAGCTTGGAGATCAAGAATCTGGTCACATAATTTTGAGCATGCCTGAGAAGAATATATGCTGAATGAAGTATGATGATGGGTTTCAAATGCCTTAATAATTCTCAAATTTTGAATGATTCGAAGATTTGTACTGTGACCTGCGGCTAAGAAAAACGTTTGCTTGGAATAAAGTTTAGCACCAAAGCTAATCTTGAATGCTATCGTATTGTATCAGCATTGAGTTTCAGCAGCTACAGGGACCTCTTCCAGGTCATGACAGTCTTTACTTCAAGTCATCAAACTGAACATCATCCATTTTCTAAAGCTATGGGTTTGTGAAAACTCTTGAGTTGAGAAATCTAAAGCCTTAGCTGGAGATTTGCTTTTGATTCTGTATGCGGTACCCATAAGTAGCAATGCCAAACAGTTCAAGCAATGGCAATGTTATGGTGGAGAGGAGGAGGTCTGTGGCAAAGGCCTCATTTGCATTTTGCAGAGCTAACTTAGGAAGGAGGCTCATTGATACCGTGCGCTGTGGAGGCTCCTCTTCTGGTCGTCATAAGAGAAGCTCGCCAATGACCACAGCCCAAGAGGTTCTAAAACAGCCGCAGAAATCCGGTTTTGATGCCGAAAATCTGCATGTAGGTCACAAGGAGATCAGAAGTCCAGACAATGGTGGCACCCAAATCGATGTTGGGGACGAGGATCGGAGTCTTAAGTCTAATGAACGAACAGGAAAACAGTTGAAGAACATGTCTGCACTTGATCCCCAAGATGGCAGCGGTCGCAAGGCCAGTGAAGATCTTGAATGGAGACAGCTTGTGGAAAGCCTGAGAAATGATTCTAAGATCTCAGAATGCAGGTCAGGGCGTTCTATCATGACCCAGGACGAAGTAACTATAAGCAGAGATGAAGAGGAAATCGAACATTTGGAGAGAAAGATCAGGGCCTTCAACGAGCTTCAAACAGTGGTACAGTTGCTGCAATTTGGTAATGAGATGGCTCAGAAAAAGGCTGCCATTGATATCAGAAAACTTGCTAAGGATGATGCACATGCCCGAGTTACTCTTGCCATGCTTGGTGCGATTCCTCCTCTTGTTGGAATGCTAGATTCATCTGAGGCAAATGTGCAAATCTCTGCCTTGTTTGCCCTTCTGAATCTTGCCATTGGCAACGACCTGTAAGCTTTCTTTTCACTTGCATTGAAACTGATTTCCATTGTACTGTGTGTTTTTCTTAACTTGAAGTTTCCAGTGTCATTACAGTGCTTGTTTAAAGATCCTTTCACGATAATTTAGGAGTTTGAGTCTAGAAATCTATGTTTAAAGTGAATTGTTGTGAAGCATTGCAGAAAATTTTGGAATCCTTATAATGGAATCCATGAAGAAAAGGTCAAGTTTTCCTGTCCCCATATAGCTACAACTATGTATGAGTCCACAAATCGCAAAGTTCAATGTTAAAGTACACTACACAATTTCCCTAGTTTTAATGTCGAAGTAGCTTAAACCAAGTCAGCAAAATGCCTGTCTGGTTTTAAGTTTTCTCCAATCTGACAATGTTAATCAGAGCTTCCAACATGTGAATCTGTGCAGTGTTTATAAATTCATTGAGTTAGCTAGGATGTTAGGTTCATTTTTCCCTTTGATTACTTGGATGGATATCTGCACCTGCAAAGTTTTAGTATTACAGGTGTTATATTCATGGATAAAACCACCATTTAGATGTCTGTTTCAAATTGTATGTCCAAGACCGTAATCCTGACTTATTTCCTGTAGTTCACTTCAAAATAGATCAACAGAGGATAAGATCTGGATTCTGAACGTATGTTATTCCCATTGTGCAGAAATAAAGCAGCAATAGTAAAAGCTGGTGCAGTTCAGAAGATGGTAACCCTTTTGCAGGGGTCAAATGAGTCTGTTAGAGAAGCTGTGGTGACTGATTTTCTAAGCTTGTCAGCGCTGGATGTGAATAAGCCTATTATTGGTTCCTCAGGTGCAATACCATTCTTAGTAAACATTATGCAGCAAGGAAGCACACAGGGAAGGAGAGATGCACTTAGGGCTCTTTACAATCTGTCAATCTGTCCCACAAATGCAGCACTTATCGTGGATACAAATGTTGTTGAGTTCTTACTGAATATAATTGAAGATATGGATGTATCAGAGAAGGTTCTGGGGATTTTGAGCAACTTAGCAACCACAGAGGATGGGAGAAAAGCCATAGGAAAAACAAATGATGCTTTTCCAATATTAATAGATGTGCTCAATTGGGTTGATGCACCGAAATGCCAAGAGAAAGCAGCCTTCGTTCTCATGATCATTGCACACAATAGTTGGTCTGACAGACGAGCCATGGTAGAATCCGGTGTGATTTCTTCTCTGTTAGAACTCACTCTTCTTGGCACTACACTGGCTCAGAAGAGAGCCTCTAGAATTCTTGAGTGCCTCAGAGATGATAAAATTCGAAAAAACTCAACCATGTCTGCACCCATATCTGGTCAGCATACAGACCTGGAACCAATAAACAAAGATGAATATGGAGATCATATGAGTGAGGAGAGAAAAGTTGTAAACCGTCTAGTTCAACAGAGTTTGCAGCATAATATGCAGCGTATCATCAAGCGAGCAAATCTTCCTCAAGATTTTGCTCCATCTGACCGTTTCAAGTCCTTGACAGCAACCTCCAGCTCCAAAAGCCTTCCTTTCTAAATAAAAATTGCAGGTTTTATGAAGTGAAGATATTAATTTCAAATGTCCAATTCCAAGCCAACGGTCACTTAAGGGAGAGAATTGTCTCTTGGTTTCTTGACTATTCAGTCTATTATTGCCATGGAGTTGAGTACTAACTGCTACTTGAGGTTGTAAAGGTATCTGCCATTTAATCTTCGGATGAGGATTTTAGCTTGTTATCTTCTATTTGTTTCATTTGATGGAAGTTTTACATGGACATCTTCTATTTGATCCATGTGACAGGGATTTTAGTTGATTCTCTTCAATTTGATCCATGTGACGGGGCTTTTAGCTAATTCTCATCCCATTTGATCAATTGATGGAATTTTTACCTGATTGTCTTCTATTTGGTCTATTTGATGGGGGTTTTGCAGAAATACTAAATTGATCCGACATCAATCAACCATTCAACCTCGTTCGACGGAATTTCTAGTTCCCAAGTGGTTTGTGTCAGATCCTGCTTACCATTCAACCCATCTGAAAAGTCAGAAACAAACAATGGGACTTGTTATCATATTATCATTTGAGACCATGGAAATAGCATCTACATTTGGAAACTTATGGTGTTTGGTACATGTTTAACAACAATATACACTGTTGTCTCCAGAGGAAACCACTTGAGTTGGTCTTGAACTGAAGATGCAATTGTTTCTCAACTTCTGGAATAGCTACTATTTAGGAGGGATAATTTGAATGGATGCAGAGAAGAATAATTCTCATATAGGAAGGAAATAAGGAGCTTTACAGGACAAAGTATTGAAGGTATGAAAGTTTAGCTGAAAATAATAGGGATGACGGATCACTAAGAAATGCATTGTCTTTAATGGTCACATACGTTGCTGTTGCAGCTGAAGTGGCTTCCTTCTACCATTTTTCTTATTATGATTGAACAACGGATTGAGGGAGTCTTGTGCCAGAGAAGCAATAACTTGACAAAATCTTGATGGAGGGATGCATGGATATACTCGATGCTTTCGAATAACAAATTTTGAAGAATGGGATCCCTGAGTGTATTTATGTATCATATTAATGTAAATGGAAGATGGATGGTGAATTTGAATGCTTGAATTAAGCTGTTTATTAATTTTTTTTAAAATGTGGAACTTAAGTTGTCCTACATTAAAAGATAACAAGCGCTCCCAAAATTAGCATCTACTCTGAGTCAAACAAGACATCAAATTTCCTACCAAGTTTTAACTTAAGATACAGAGTCAAACCTCTTACACATTCAGTCTGTAAATAAAAGTGTCTATGTACCAAAAATACCCATTTGCTTTAAGATTTCCTAGTGGGTTCTTATCTGCTTTTATAATTCCAAAAGTCTCTACTTGAAAACTTGAATGCCTTCCCTCGATGTTTTGTTCCACAATAACACAAAAAGCTGCCCTGCAATAAATAGCAGCAATGCGAGATTCTAACTCACCAAGAAAAAAAGTGAACTGAGGACAAACCCAAAACTTAACCAAATAGGTAGGATACAGGACTATTTCGAGCCTAGCATACATTGCTAATGGATTTTGTAAAAGTTATCTACACAAATCCCTTTTAGCTAAAGGTCTGGTCTGTCTGTCATATTTAGTCCTCATTCCCACTGTTTGGCTAGTTTTATCTGGACAGCTTTTCTCTGTGAGAAAGATTCTACTTGTCAAACAATAAAATATAATTTTCTTTGTTCTGAGATCCTTTTCTTCCTCCAGTAGTGTTATGTCAGTGGTATTCTGGAGGCAATCATCATGAACCTTTTTATTTCTACTTTACCTGAGATGCTTCCACTCCCAAGTACTTTCTGTCAATGCTCAACTGGGTAAGATGAAACAGGAAAGCCCATGCCTCAACAACCACCCATCCTAGCAGTTTATTCTTCCAAAAGGTTCAGCATACCAACAAATTTCAGTTTAGGCTAATTCTACCAAATGGTGCTTAATTCCTCACCAGCTTTGTTATGCTAGCAGTAAATGCTTCAGATTAAACATTACACAAATATGTCTTACTCAGTTGGAGTTATCTCTACTCTTTTTGAAAAGCCATGAAGCCATGACTCAATCCTGCTCACCCAAAATAAAGTGTTTTTGTTAAAGCCACATAAAACAGAATTCTGACCTGAGTATAACAACTCTGCTTTTTCCAGATAAATATAAGCGAGTACTTTAAATAAAGAGAGGAATATAGGATGACATGCCTCGATAAACAAGAAACCAAAAATTACATACAAATGATTGTTAACAAAAAGAAGCTGACTTTTAACCTAGCATGATAAAGCTTAAGCATGCCAACCAATATTCTCCTCCTTTCAGTCATATAAATTTGAAAACAAAATAATATATCAATAATCAGCATGTCGGAAAACTTTTCTTATTCAAAAGTAGTGATGGAAAGATTATCAACTTGGGTAATTAATGATTTCTATATGAAATAGGTATATGTTTGGTCAGTTGCAGACATCACTTTATATGGCACTCCTGGTGCTTAAGTGGGGCGACCAAGTAAGCATTTATGTCTATGATACTTGTGTCTCACCAACTGGACCCCAAAGTCAATTTGCTAGTTGTACAGCATGGTTGAGCCTCAAAAAATGTGAGATAAAACATTAAAAGATTCTCAATATTTTATCATATTTGACATCATTTGTTCAAAGATCTGCACACCACCCACAGTTCCACTCTGCCACTTGAGACTCAAACCCACAACCAACAAACAGAAAAGGGCCTACAAAGTAACTAGTGCATGATGCTTTCCATACTAATTGTTCATTGGTTTCAAAGACGTGTGGGAGACTGGATAGGTTCCTTGGAGGAGGTTGTCTGTCAACCATCCAGAAACTTATGGTAGCCCACTTCATGGGATAACTGTTCCATTAGCCTAGTCAATTAGTACATATATAGTAGCAACTCTTCTTAAGAAACGTTAAAAATGGGTAGCCTTAATGTGAGAGAAGTAAAAGAACAGTTCATATGTAGTAATGTAAGGTGGGTTGGCATAATATCTGATGGGGAGTTTTTTATTCACAAAGTGGTTATAGTTTTGCGCCTGCCTGGGAGCTAATCTCAGTCTCATTTCTTATGATGTTGAAGTCTTGTACACAGTATGTACAAGCATGTAGTGGGCTCTTTAAGAACAACCCATAATTTATTAAGATTTAACTTTTTAGATTAGTTATTACTTCAAAGTGATGGGGGTTAATATCAACCCATTTATATTCAAAAAGTGTTGCATCTTATGAGCCATTCATTATAGAGCTCCTTAGTTCATTCATTTGAAAACATCTAATTGAAGATCAAGACTTTTTCCATTATGTTTCAATAGGTGTATGTCTCCATGATGTTTTGGGATGAATGAATACCTCAAAAACATCCCTTGTATCATCTTTGATCTTCAATTTAAATTAGTCATATAACTTTTTAGGTGGCAATGAGGACACCTCCTATTTATTCCTAACCATCTATGACATCCTTCTAACTCTATAAAAAACAAACCAATCTAGAAGAAAGAAGTCACTTTCGGGAGCATTATTATTCATTTTTAGTACTTTAGTGTCACATCTTTAGAAATTCTATTAATTTAGGTAAGCTTCCATCTTCTCTGTTTTTTTGTCGGTAAAATATTTAGTATTGTATTAATTCGATAAAGATGATTACAATAGTATCGAACTTCATAGAAAATATTTGCAACAGGCAACAAAAATTTAAAAAACCTCTGCCCAAAGAACCCTGAAAACCAGATTGCATGCTTTCGCCATGTACAATTTCGATCATCATAGGATATACATTTTACCCTGTACATTCTTCCATCCCCATCCCGACTACAAAAAACCATCTACAAAATTTTATAAGGCCTATAAACAGACCTAGTGATCATATAAGGGGAAAACACAAACATATGATAGTAGAACCAGGCGCTGAGAGCTAGTGAAGGGTTTCGTTGGTGGACGCCACCTCTGTGTCACCACCAGTCGTAACGCTCTATAGAGGCTTGTGCATTGCATGTCTCATTTGTCGTTGATTGTGTCTCACACGTCCTCCAAGCCCACAAACCACACCAGGTTCATCTTCTCGACCTCTTCCTTGTCGACCTCGTGGCCGTGCACTTCCATCTCAGCCTTGTCTGCATCCCCTTCCTCGAACATGACTGCGTCTTGAACCATTCCTTCTCCGCTTCCTCCTTTGAACATCCATTTCCCACCAAACATCCACCATTTTGAGCCGAAACAGCTCAGGGTTCATCTGGCTCCTGGGTAATACAACAACAAGCTCCAAGTCTCAATCGTGTACATAATCAACAATTAGCAACCATGCCCTTCGAGCATCCATTTTCCGTTCAAGCTGCCATCCTCTTTAGTTTTATATAGCACAACTAATTTTCTTACAAGGCTTAAGGGTTCTCTTTATATATGCATAAAAGATGTGAAGGAGTTCCAATAAAAGGGCAAACCAATATAGACATTGAAATAAATTTATTTTACTAAAATATAACATCTTGATTCTTTTAATTAACACTAAAATAGGGGTAAAAATTTATTTTATTCAAACACAAAAGAAATGCTAAACAAGCAGAGTGCCCAGTAGAGAGAGCACACCGAACCTTGTCACTATCCACTAATTGATCTAACATATGAAACATATCAGGAGACACTTGCCCCTTATCCACAACATTCCAATCTTCTATTTGATCTGAAGCCCATTTGGCCAAACAATCTACAACACCATTCCACTCCCTAGGAATGTGTGTCCTCCAAACCCACGAATCGCACCAGGTTCATCTTGTCGACCTCTTCCTTGTCGACCTCGTCGTCGTGCACTTCCATCTCAGCCTCATCTGCATCCTCTTCCTCATCCATGACTGCGTCCTGAACCATTCCTTCTCCGCTTCCTCCTTTGAACATCCATTTCCCACCAAACATCCACCATTTTGAGCCGAAACAGCTCAAGGTTCATCTGGCTCCTGGGTAATACAACAACAAGCTCCAAGTCTCAATCGTGTACATAATCAACAATTAGCAACCATGCCCTTCGAGCATCCATTTTCCGTTCAAGTTGCCATCCTCTTTAGTTTTATATAGCACAACTAATTTTCTTATAAGGCTTAAGGGTTCTCTTTATATAGGCATAAAAGATGTAAAGGAGTTCCAATAAAAGGGCAAACCAATATAGACATTGAAATAAATTTATTTTACTAAAATATAACATCTTGATTCTTTTAATTAACACTAAAATAGGGGTAAAAATTTATTTTATTCAAACACAAAAGAAATGCTAAACAAGCAGAGTGCCTAGCAAAGAGAGCACACCGAACCTTGTCACTATCCACTAATTGATCTAACATATGAAACATATCAGGAGACACTTGCCCCTTATCCACAACATTCCAATCTTCTATTTGATTTGAAGCCCATTTGGCCAAACAATCTACAACACCATTCCACTCCCTAGGAATGTGCGTAAAAGTAACAGATTCCAAGGAGCTACACAACTAGAGAATTTGTCTAATAATAATAGCTAAGTGTCAACTAACATCCATAAGCTCTTGCCTAGTTAATAGAGTCACCACCACCTGAGAACCAGACTCACAAATAATCCTTCACCACCCAAGATCACAACAACGCTCAGCAACATACAAAATGACAAAACTCTCCATTAAATTATTTGTATGAAAAGCCCTTATAAACAGAAGAGATAAACTAAATATCCCCAGAACTATCCTGACCAACTCCACCAATACCAGCATGCCTAGGATTCCCCTGAGATGAACTACTAGTGTTAATTTTTAAAACTCTGGGAGGAGGGGGTGTCCACTAACCCTCCCAATTGATCCTTCGAAAAGGATGTCTGCATCTACTACTTCTAATCTAATCAACATACATCAGAGCACCCCCTTGAAGAGGAAAATTAAGACAATTGCAAACAACAACATCCCCAGGATCCACACCTCTAGTCAAATCACACTTAACCAAAACAGTCTCACAAAAAGAATGAATAATCTTCCGCCACAAGTGTATAGCAACCATCCTAGCATACTGAAAAATCCTCTAGTTCCTCTCCAACCAAACATACCAAATGATAAAAGAAGGGCCAAGAGCTCACATAGCCTGAAGAAAATAAGTTTTAGTAGCGGTTTTACCCCAACGGACCCAAAACTCAAACAAAGAGGAGACATGCCAGCAGGTCTGACCCCAAGCTCCCCACCGAAAGTGCCACATCTCCTTGGCAAAGGAGCACTAAAAGAAAAGATGAGAAATAGACCCCTCACTATTACAACTCAAGGCGCACCTCAAGGGACCATGAAAGCCCCGCTTGCATAAATTATCCTATGTAAGACACTTGTTGTGAACCACAAAATTTGCATTTGGGCCAAGAAAAATTATTCCAAACCTACTTCCACCAAGGCACCTCAATACCTCCAAACAACTATCTATTAAGCTCCAAGTACCCTGTAGAAACAAAATATTTACTAGACAAAGCACTACCCCAGGCAAGGACATCTAGTCCGACCAAGGAATTGTACTCCTGATAAGAAAGAATCCGAGTCAACATTTTGATCCCTCTCTAACCACTCGGCAACCGTTCAGAAGAATCCTTCCATCTATAACCAACAACCAAGCCTAAATTTTGAACAATCTTGTAATGCACAACCTTATCCCACCCAACACATTATAAAACAATCACAAAGGTGCTATAGATGTGGATACATGGAAAAAAGAGGAGGATTACCATCCCAAGAATCCGTCCAAAAGAGAGCTTTGAAGCCCCTCTTGTAGATCCAAAAAAGACCCCTCTTAACCAACAAAGCCCCTATTTTCATAATGTGCCAAACCATAGAGCCCCTACCCTCCAAAGGATGGGGAGAAACATCCAAATAGTCAACTCCTTGTAAATACTTGCATGAGGATGTGGGCCCAAAGTTGATTCTGACTAGTACACCAACCAATATAATTTGGCTGCAAGAGCTTGCCCACTCAAGATAGCAAAACGAAGGCCAAGACCCCCCTCCTTCGTAGGCCAACATACATATTCCCACTTAATTAGGCTATGCCTAGAATTCTGAAAATTATCACTCCAAAGAAACTAGCGTGAGAGGGCATCAAATTCCTTTAGAAAATACATAGGAGTTGTATGAACCAAACTTTTGTAAATAGGAAGAGTTTGAATCACCAATTGAAGAAGGATCACCCAACAATAGAAAGCCACCGATGAGTCCAATTGTTTACCTTCTGACACAACTTATCAAGCAAGTCCTACCAAAATAGCATGGGTCACCTACTAACACCAATAGGAATGCTGAGATAAAGCAGGGGGAGAGACTCAATTTGAAACCTCAAAATGTTAGCAATCCTCCTCCGGATAGGCTTCAAAGTATTGAAAAAATAGATTGAAGATTTATGCTCATTGCCTTTCTAACCTAATAAGCTAAATAAATACCAATGTTCACCTAATAGACTCGGCTTCATGCAGCCATGATCCTCCTAAACATTCTTCTCTTGAAGATTTCAATCATGAATTTTACCATTATCTAACATTACACTAACTTTTTAGACCTCTTATTATCCTTATTATATATAATCATATTTACAATAGATGATAAAATTGATTAATTTATATAACTCACTCTCAATATAAATTCACAATTCAACTCTAATATAATTCTATATTGTTTTTGTCCCATCATTCCCAAATAAAATAAAACAAAAATAAAAATTTCATCCCTAGAGGAGAGGACCCAATAACCGATATACCCCCCAATAGCCATAATAGCGACCCAATAACCGTGATAGGGTTTCTTCATAGAGACCCCCCAATAACCAACTTCAAAATGGTCATTTCCTACACACACAAAAACCCAATAAGTGTTAGTAACACGCCCAATAGCCGTGCACCACGTCACTATTAACTAAACACTACCGGTGCATGGTTATTAGTACAATTATGTTTCTATTACACATCAACTTGCACCAAAAAGGTTACATCATTATTAAAATTAAAACATGTCTGCTTACATTTAGAAACACAAACAAAAACAATGGATTTCTCTAACAATATCAATATATCATAATAAAGTGCAAATTTGGTCATGGGTGCAATAGCGATCAGTTATTGGGTCCAAAGTGATTAATTTTGAATATTTATTGTCGCCTATTGGGGGGTTTGGGGGTGGGTATCGGGCGCAACTTTTGAAATGACACTTTTTGACCACTTTGCGCTCGACGATCTCTATAGAGAGATCCATGGATACCCAAAAGCCGAAACCTTAGCTTTAAGCTTTTGACTCACCTACAGAGACACACCAAAAAAATCAAGGAAATTCGCTTTACAATTTAAGAGTTTTAAATGCACGAAATTAGCTAAGCCGCTACTCAATCCTCTCCCCTAACACTTCATATTTACTTTCCTATCATCCTTATCCCCCAAACACCATAAACATTAGGTTTTATGGCCTTACTCCCATACTTTTATGGCCTTATTTCTTAACCACACGATAAGTCTTGGGAAGAAAATTGACATCAGTGACAATTGTATATATCCTGATTAATTTCAAGTTTAAGCATTGGATTTGACAGGATCTCAGCAGAATTAACAATAACTGTGTCTTATAACTGCAAGGAAGTAGACAGATTTTTCGCTGCTTCAAGCCCTAAAAGAAAATATATTTGGAAGTTAAATACACAAAAGAAGTCAGTCTAATCAGTTAATTATAATTCAAATACAGACAACCCAAAAACTTAAACTTTTCATAATCATTGGGGAAGTGGGCATAATGTCAATTCTTCCATGTGCTAAGTTTCTAACAATAAATATAAGTTAAACAGTGTCAATAATCCTTCTGTCTTGTGTATTATGCTTTGTAAATGACTGACTGATATGTTCAACAACCAAAACTGTAATTTGTTTCAAAGATAATTATTAAGCTTTGTCAAAGATAATTACTTTGCAATTGCATCACATTATTATTATTATTATTATTATTATTAATGTTTTGCACACTGCATTTGCGATTAAATAACATTTGGAAGCACCCTACAATGTGGGCATTTTAGTTTAAAGCAAACAAGTGGAATATTTTGGTTTCTTTTGCATATAAATATGTTCTAAAGTTCAGACAACTAGGATTATGTTATATCTCTTAACCTTGGATTGGCAGAGCTTGTAAGATGATCCCAGATAATTAATTCAGTAGAATTACTGCTCCATTATATAAATGTTTAAATTCAAATCCACATTAAAAAAAAATATTGTTTTTTTCATTATTACAAAGACTTTCAGTTTTATTTATTTTTTTGTTTTACATAAAATATCATTATAATACTATAAATGTGTTATTTATTAAAAGATGGTGCACATTTAAAAGATATTGTTGTCATAATGAAAATTTATTACTTTTAGGTGTACAATTGTTGGGACAACATACATACACATATGCATCGGAGAACCACATATAAAAGGTGACCACATTAGATACCTTGTATTTTTTCATTAAATATGAAGGATTGTCAAAACATTATATGATCATTTAAAGTTCGCTATAATTTGTATTTTAAATAATAATTTATTGTTTTTTATAATAACAAATAGTTTAGAGTTCAACTATTGGTCTATTTGTATTAGATATATAGGTAAATAAAAGATAACACAATTCATAGTTTTTAAAAGGTATTGAAATCATTTAGGTTTTATATAAGTTATATTTTAAACAAGTGTCATGTAGTGGCATGCCGTAATTAATTATAATTTTAATTATATATGTAAATTTAATTCTAATTTTCTGATCAATATTAAATATATTTTAATTAATAATTATTTATTAAAAATAAAATTATTATTGTATATGTAAATTTAATTCTAATTTTCTTATCAATATTAAATATATTTTAATTAATAGTTATTTATTAAAAATAAAATTATTATCAATTAAAATTAATAAAATAATATTTAATAAGTTTTGTTTGTATATATTATAGTTTTATAAATTGTAAAAATTTAAAATATAGTTATAGATTTTAAATGTAAGGTGGAATTTAAATAATAAATAAGGGGTTAGTAAAATATTAAATGTAAGGTGGAATTTAAATAATAAATAAGAGGTTAGTAAAATATTAAAATTACATAAAATTGCATATATGATATAGTATTTTTGTATTATATATATTAAATAATAATATATATTATAATAATTATTTATAGCATATATATATA
>MU224061.1:5956316-5973900 GCA_018584345.1 Thuja plicata
GGTTATCCTTGGGGGATTAATCTCGCCCCTGCTCAAATATAATTTGATTTTGTAATGAAAAGTGATGTTTATAGTAATAAAATATAAAATATAGTATGTGATAAAAATATATATTAAATTGTAAATTAAAAAAATAGTTTCATTTTTAAAATAAAGTAAATGATATATGAATTATACATTACACAACTATGGTTTAAAAAAATAGAAATAAATATATAAAATTAAGAAATAAATATTGAAAGTTTAGAAAACTTCAAATTATGAAAAAAATAGCTACTTACGATTAGTGCAAAACAATAAACTAATTGTGCATTGCCAAGTACAATAAGGATCTGATATTGTTTTAACAACAATTTGGGATATGTGGCATTCTTCCAAAGTTAGCCCTAACAACTACTAATCCCTCTCCCATAGTAGAAATATTTAAAATTATACATATGAATTACAAAATTTATCAAAATTTGACTTTTTTCATTTAGTTATTACTTCAAAGTGATGGTTGCAAGAGTTAATTATGGAATAGATCAACCCATTTATATTCAACAAGTGTTGCATCTTCCTTAGTTCATTCATTTGAAAACATCTAATTGAAAATCAAGACTTCTTTTTATTAGATTTCCAAGTGTATGTGTCCCCATAATGTTTTAGGATAAGAGAATGCCTAAAAAAAATTCCCCTAGTATCATCTTTGATTGTCAATTTAAATTAGTCATATAAACTTTTAGTGGGCAACTCGGACACCTCCTAGTTTTTCCCAACTTCCCAAGCATTTATGACATTCTTCTAACTGTACGTGTGATTTTGTGTCAGGTAGGTCTGCAACTACAAACACACACTTTAATGAACCATTACGGGGTTAGCATATTAGAAAATGAAAAAATTATAATACTGAAACGATCTAGGCTAACCGACATCGACTCATTGCCTTCTAGTAGGCAAGAGTTTGAATCTTGCTCTCGGATCATTGCAAGAAATAGTGACTACACCAGATCCTAAACGAAGGATTTTGAATGAAACTAAATGATTGATTAATCTAAATGCAATTGCAAGATTGATCCCAAGCTAATTAGATTGATTTTATGGCACCAATTTGAAATGTTTTTGTTATTTTTAAAGCACCAAATTGAAATGTACTCTAGATTATGGTTTGCATGATTGAAAGTAAACTAACAATTATTCAATCAAAAAGCTATGAAATGCTAAAATGCTTGAAAGATTAAGAAATGAAAACTGCATAATAACATTAGCTAAAAACTGGGATCCTTTGTGAAGGAAACTAAAGCTCTCTTTTATAGAAAATCTCTCCTAAATCGGCGATCGAGATTAGAGGAAATGAGTGGCTCATATTTGATTTGAGGAAGCACAATCCATGTGCAAGCAATTTGATTGGTCGAAAGATTCAGTCTTTTTGGAAACTTACAAATTGATTTTTAGTTAACAACTTTATTTCCAAAATGATAAATAGATAAGATTAAGTTAACTAAATAAAATAGATTTGTTTCCAAAATGAGAAAATATAATAATAAATCAACTGAATAAAACAGATGTATTTCCAATTCAAAAATCAGTTGATGACATCATATACATTTTTAAAGATTTAATTGATTTTAAATGCACATTTTAATTCAAAAAATAGTTGATAACGTCATATGCATTTTTAAAGATTTAATTGATTTTAAATGCACATTTTGTTTTTATTAATAAATTTAATTCCTTTTTGAATTTTATTGACAATTTAGTAATTTGATTTAATTAATATATTAGAATATCAATTAAATAATTAACTTAAGGTTTATTTGTCAATATATTGTATTTTTAAGAATTAATTAATTAATCAAGTATGATGATTAATTAGGACCTAGGATTCAGATCAGAATAGCTTGAAATTGATGAATTGTCTGTTTGGTTAGGACTTAGAATTATCAAGATTAGGGTTTCTTGATATGAGACTAAGATTAGGGGTCTAGGGTTTAGGTGACCACTTTTAGGTCATTACATTTTTTCCTCTTTGAATTGATGTGCGATCAGCGCATTGATTCAAAGACCTATTAGCAATAAGACACATAACAGTTTGATTTGAAGCGATGAAATTGAACATCTATCAGGAACTCTTAAACCTTTTGATTGGTTTGAACAAATAACCAGTTTGATTTGAAGTGATGAAACTGATAACTATTAAGAGATTTGATTAGCAAGAAAATTGACTTGATTTGAAGCGATGAAGCCAATTTGATCAATGTATCTAGTTTCAATAATGAATAGCTTGTATAAGACTGATCTTGTCTGGTTTCGAGTGTATTCACCACTGTATAAGACCATTGATTAGGTTGCCTTTGATTTTAAGATTATCTCAACTTGATTTGATGCGATGAAGCTGAGATGTCCCAAGCGATGGGGTTTTG
The DNA here is from genome assembly GCA_018584345.1 of Thuja plicata. Classification (NCBI taxonomy): domain Eukaryota; kingdom Viridiplantae; phylum Streptophyta; class Pinopsida; order Cupressales; family Cupressaceae; genus Thuja; species Thuja plicata. The sequence continues at coordinate 5,958,719 of MU224061.1, forward strand.
ATTGAGGATGTGATCAATGGAGTGTTGATGTCCTAATCCCGCCCCCTCGGGAGCAAAATCAAAATATGGCTAGGTGCCCGAGTGATGAGAAGCAATTCGATTGATAACATGATGCAAGAAGAAGTTGATGTAATTAGAAATAGGTCCCAAGCGATTAGGACAAAAGATGTACTTGATGGGAGGTCATGTTTGACTAGATTGACCAAAAGTAAGATACATGGATTGATTAGAAGAAAAGTATGAGAGATTTCTATTGGTTGTGCAAGCGGTCACCTGTAGTTGACTAAAAAATTCAAATGTCAGATTTCAATTCTGATCCTGAAAATGGAATCAGGACAGTCGAATTAGCGAGGGGTGTCATCTTCCCGTCAATCAACGTAGAACTGACCACTTCGCAAAAGGAAGATTGATCGATAAGAACCTCAGATCTTTAACATTGTAGATAGATATCGATATTATGTAGATTTCAACACCATACAGATGCAAATGCAAGACTAACATGAATGCAACCTAAGGTGTAGTCACTGAACCTTTAGCATTGAAAATTTTCATCATCGAGCATTTTTGGAACATCGAAGTCGATACAATCCTTACTGGTGTCACTGCGACCATAAGAATATGAATATGACTTTCATCGGATAAGATATGAGAAACTAACGTAAGCATCAGGACACAAAAGTTGAGATGACCTAAACATTGTTTCTAGTTTATGTTGCAAGAGTACACCAGTATCGAGGCATTCAAAGCCAAGATAACCATGAGTGCGATCTTGCATAAACAAGCAGAGCAATAACAGTCAAGGAGATAGTTCTGACCTCACCTTGGCGTACAAGTAAACATGATCAAGGGATGTGAGGCTTTTCCGCCTTAATGCAGGAGCTCTTATCACATACACCCAATTTATTTGACATTGTAGGATCATCGGGACCACACCAACAAGCAGTAGACAAAGAAAAGATTCACGAAAAATCAATGAAAATAGACAGCATAGAAATATAAGTTCAACATACTTCAATCAGTCTCAAAGTTTTTGGATGTGTATGTGTATGAGGTGTTAAGAAACACCATCGTACTTGTGAGTGTGATGTGTTTGATTTCTATCGATATGTTGTTTACGTTTGCGGTATTCAATGTGTGTTAAGAAACACAGATGTGTCCAAAGATAGTGTTAAGAAACACTTTTGATTAGGGTGTTGAGAAACACCTGCTGCATCAATAGTGAGTTGTCCTTCATAAATGACAAGATTACTAACTCTGGTGTAATCCAAAGATGCGATATAATTTGGGACCCATGCCCCTAGTAGCAAATGACGATGACTGACTTGACTCATACTGTGAGGACAAAGCTGATTCGATTGCCCCTAGACTATGACTTTGGATCGGTTTCAAGCCAGGAGGGTTCTCAAAAGAACCAAAGTGTCACAAAAGTGACTGAAAGCTTATATACAAACTGAAGCAAAGGATTGCCAAGACTGAGCATTGATAGATGGAGCGCTGAGTACAAGAGGCGCCTGTTTACCAGGTTTTCACCTACTTGGCAAAGATTCTATTTAGCAGAAATTGACTTGATTTGAAGCGATGAAGCCAATTTGATCAATGTCCCTAGTTTCATAAATGAATGACTCATCTAAGACCGATCTGTCTGGTTTCAAGTGTATCCATCATTGTATAAGACAATTGATTGGGTTGCTTTTGATTATGATAATCTCAACTTGATGTGATGTGATGAAGCTGAGATGCCCCAAGTGATGGGGTCTTGCTTGATCATGTGATCATTGAAAATATGGTAAGCATGTCTGTGTTGCCATCCTTTTTTTTCTTTTTCAATTTTTTTGTTTTTTCTCAATTTTTTGATTTTTTTGGTTGATGCATCAAGGCACCTATTGCTAGGTTTTCACCAAGATAATCATTTTTAGGACTTTTTCTAGTTTTTAGTCTTTTTTCAGGATCATAAGTTCTCAATCAAAATCACATTGGTTTGCCCCCAATGTCTAGGAAGGTAGAGATCATTATAGATGGATTAGAAAGCTGGTGGATGAGGCAAATAGACAAGTATGGATGAATAGGGTGAATGCGACCCTCAAGGATAGTCTCCTCAAGATTACCCAAGCTAGGGAAAAATGAATAAGTAATGTAGGCTCATGGAGCAGTGCTAGATAGCATATATGATAATTACCTGATGTCATGAAAAGCATGTGGTCCAAAAGAGTGGGCATGTCAAGAAGTTTTTGAGAAACTGTTTTACCATTTTTGTTCTTCATTCTGATCAAGACCAAGGGGTCAATTAGATAGGATAGTGATGGGATAACATGATCGAGATAAGGGGTGATGGAGGTGCAAGTAGATATGTTGGATTATGGCAGGAATGCTCAGAGATAGGAAGGATGGGCTTGGGATAAGAAAGATCACGATAGGGTACCATGGATAAGAGAAAGTGAATAGGCTGAAGGAAAGGATAATGAATATCAGGATACATGAGTGTGCATGGATAGGCTCAACCTTGTCAAGATCATCGGAAGGAACACAGATGCTCATGGGCTAGCTGGATGTAAGATATGATGGATAAGATTACATGGAAGGAACTTGCCCCCAAGTGAAGAGTGCAAGTAGGAGGAGTTACGCATGATGCATATTTTCTAGGTTTTCATCATGGTACTTATCCAAGGTGCCACAAGAAGTGGTTTTCACCATAGGACAAATTGATTTCTCTTTACTTTTGCTACCAAGGCGCTTGTTTACCAAGTTTTCACCAAGGCACTTTTTCTTTATTTCTTTTTTTGTACTTTTTATTTTATAAAGGAACTTAAGCTTCTTGCTCTTTGGATAATGCTCCTTTGAAAGATATGCTATGATAAGCCAAGGCCGCTGAAAGTATTCTTAAAGATGCTGATAGGGTGATGGTAGAGAAGAATGATATGGAGGGTAAGGAAGATGGTAGCCAAGGATTTATGTGATGGATTGGATAAGAGGAATGGAAGGATATGGGATGGATGGGTAGGTGGTAGGTGCGGGATATTCGATAGGGTATTGAAAGGTTTGTGTAAAGGTAGATGGAAATGGTGTTAAGATCAACATTGACACACCCCTTGAAGGGTAGTGGATGAATGGAGGAAAAATGGATGGAATAGCTTGAGGCTTTGATGTATTGGTGGATATGGATCCTGGGACACGAGGACCCAAGATGGATGGAGAAGGAGGTGAAGTATTCAAGGTAATGGATTTTGAGACATGAGGACCCAAAATAGAGATAGAAGATGGGAGATGTTTAGCTGGAGATGAAGTGGAAGACTTTGGAAGTTTGGATGCCAACTCTGACTTTTCTTTTTTGTTCAAGCCTTTTAAGAGAGACTTGGGAATCCACATAACATTTGATTTGATTTTTGTATCCAAGTCCTTTAGAAGAGACTTGGGAATGCACATAGCTTTTAATTTTCTTTTTGTATCTCAGTCCTTTAGAAGAGACTTGGGAATCCACATAGCTTTTGATTTTCCTTTGCTTTTGGATGATTTAGAATGCAATTCTTCCATGATGGATTTAGGAACCCATATTTTCTTTGATATTATTCTTTTCTTAGTGGACCTTTGTGGTCTCTTGAATATTTCCTTTTTCTTTGTAATCACATGTCGATTAGATTTGACATAGTGATCTTCATATGTAAGTGGATTCTTGTATTTGTGATTTCTTCGTTGCACATCTTAATTACTTCCAAAAGACTTGGGAACTGTGGATGAATAGGGATGATATGACTGGTTCATATGGATGGGTGGATAGGGAGAGTTCAAGGATGCATGTCTTTGTTGATCTTGATAGGGGATAGGGTAAGAAGATGACAAACTAGTAGTTATAGGCATGGTGGATGGAGGGATGTAAGGACCCAATATAGATGGAAGGTTTGACTATTTTAGCTTTGGGATATAGAGACCACAGATGGATTTGGAGGATGAAGAAGGATGATTCTTATGTTTGAATGGAGGGAGATAAGGTGTGGAAGGGATATCAACATCTTTAGAGTGAGCTGGATGACCAAGGATCTTCTCTTTAGAATTCATCTTTATATCAATAGGTGCATGAGTAGCTTTGATAGGAGCAATTGAAGCTTGAGTGGATTTATTGTTATGCAAGGAATTTTTAGGAATGATGGTTTCTGGATATGGAAGAGTATGATAAGGGGATGATGGGATGCTCTGATCTTGACAAGGATCTTTAGATGGTTTACAAAGGGTACCTTTCTCTTGATTTTCAATAGGCCCATTAGAGATGGTGGAAAGGATATTTTGATCTTGTTTGGGAGACGGAGAGTTTTCTTCCTGGATGAAATAGAAGGGGGTGATAAAATCATCATGAGATTCTTGAGATGTGCGACTTTGGTCAACCATTGGATAAGGATAGATGGTATCTTGGTCTTGATCATTACTGATATTTGTTTCTTCACACTTTGGATTGCCCTCTTGACATGGAGCCACTTCTAAGGATGTGGTAGGAGTGTTGATCTGCATATAGGATTCTTGAAAGGCTGATGGAGTATCATTTTGAGTAGGCATGATAAGCGTTGAATCATATGGATGCTTTGGGTATATGATCTTTGAAGCCTGAGAAAGACTTGCAGTCGTATGCTAATTAAAGCTCCGATCTCTTTTAGAGGTCGTCCTTGAGGGTAGACATAGTCGTCATTAGGATCATTCTTTGATAGAGATGGTGTCATTGGTTTTGAAGCTTTTGGAGATGGAGGAATGGGGGAAGAAGTAGATGTGATATGTAAACCATTGCTAGACATGGATTCCTGATATTGATCATGCTTGAGATTAGATGAATCATTAGGATTTTCCACTTCGATTATGCCATCATCTATGATATCTTGGATTGTATGTTTCAACTCCATGCAAGATGAATTTTTATGCTCATTGTGTCGATTATATGCACAATAGGTACTCAAGAATTTCAATCCATGTGATGTGACTTGAGGTAATGTGATGAGGTCATGCTCAAGAAGTTCTTCTAGTGATGATTCATAAGATTGTCCCAAAGGAGTGAAGTCCCTCTTGCATTTAACCCAAGGTTTTTCTTTCATGAGGTTACTAATCCCTTTGGAGGGAGACTTCGTGGTATTTTCAAGAGCTTTTAGGGCTTTGGAGTCACTCTCTTGATCAAAGATAGCATTGTCATACCAAGATTTCTCTATGTTGGAAGGAAGTGGAGAGATGTGAGAATCATGATCAAATAGAAAAGGATAGGTTGATCTTAATGAGGATTTGTTGGATGGTGTATCATTTTCCCCCTTTAATTCCTGGAGTTCATATTTCAAAATTTGAAGTTGTTTTGATAAAGCTGCCATAATAATCTCTTCTTTCACATTGTTAGGACCATAAGGTTTAGCCCATTTTCTTCTAGACATTATAAGATTGTCTTTATGCGCTTTCTGAGAAGATTGAAGAGAAGGTATGATGAATTAGTTGATTGCCTGACAGGTACTGAAGTGATATCTAAGGTGCTGACTAAGTCCAAGACCAAAAGACAAGAGATAATGTCCAACTGAGAGAGAGAAGCAATGACTCCGATCTTGAGCCAAGGTTAACAAACCTGCTCTCGCAACTCAGGATAAGGACAGTGTGGACAAAGATGATTAAGATAACAAGTCACTTGGACTAGCACAACAAAGTTAGATTTCAAAACAGCAAGCGAGTCAGACTATCAACAGATTGCAGTCAACGACAAACTAGTAGTGATGTTGTGAGAACACAAATTATGTTAAAATTCGGAGAGAACGGTTATGACAGAATATCAATTTGGACATCAATTTGACTGATTTTCAGAGTTTTGACACTAGATGCAAAAACTTGGACAAGAGTTTGACAGTTTAACACCTAAGAGTGTAGATTTGGAATTGTTTGAGCGTTTTGATGTTTAACACTAACTTTTTAAAAAACAAACCAATCTAGAAGCAACAAGTCAATTTGGGAAGCATTAGTATTCATTTTTAATACTTTAGCGTCACATCTTTATAATTTCTACTAATTTAGGTAAGCTTCCATCCTCTTTAATTTTAAATAGCACAACTAATTTGCTTATAAGGCTTAAGGTTGTTATTTATATAGGCATAAAAATTATTAAGGAGTTCAAACAAAAGGATAAACTAGTATAGGGGAAGTGTACTAGTAGTCATTATAGTTAACTTTGCACACGAAACAAATTTATTTCAATACAATATAAAATATTCATTCTTTTGATTGAAAATCATTGTCATTTTATAAATTCTTTTTCATATTTAATTATTCTATTTTTTATATTCTGTAAATAAAAATAATAAAAAACCACTAACTTTGGTGGGCCAATATTGCATTAATCTTTTAGACATTTTATTTTACATGTTATATGTACATATTTACAGTAAATTTTTGTATATATAACATATTAGCAATAATTGTGTCTTATAACTGAAAAGGAATGACAGTTTTTTTGGCTGCTTCAAGCCCTGAATGGTTATATGTGGAGGAAGTTAAATACATAAAAGAAGTGAGCCAAATCAAGTATTTAGTTTTACAATTAAAATACAGTCAACCCAAAAAACTTGGACTTTCCATAATCAGTGGAGAAGTGGGCACAAGGTCAATTCTTCCCTGTGCTAAGTTTCTACCAATTAATATAAAGTTAACCTGTGTCACGAATCCTTCTATGTTGTGAATTAAGCTTTGCCATTGGCTGACTGATATGTGCAACATCCAAAACTGCAGTTTGTTTCAAAGATAATCATTAAGGTTTGTCAAATATAATTATTTTGCAATTAATGTTTTGCACATTCTAGTTTATTAATGTATTGCACATTCTAGTTTATTAATGTATTGCACATTGCACCTCTGATTTAATAACATTTTGAAGCAACCTGCAATGTGGGCATTCTAGTTTAAAACAAACAAGTGGAATATTTTGGTTTCTTTTGCATATAAATATGTTCTAAAATTCAGACAACTGGGATTATGTTATATTTCTTAACCTTGGATTGGCAGAGCTTGTACGATGATCTCATATAATTAATTCACTGGAATTGGTGCTTAATTATAAATATTTCAAATCACACTAAAAGAATATTATTTATTATTATTATTATTACATACAAAGACTTTCGGTTATATCATAAATCCATGAACAACTCATATGTCAAGTAAACAAATGGAATGCATTGATTTCTTTAGTATACACTTGGAATATATTGGTTCTCGCCTTTTTATTTTTAAAGTATAGAATTGGAATACATTAAGTTTTTTTTGGTATGTTAATGCGTTATATAAAGTCTTTTGATGTCCAAACAGCTGGATTATGTTACATTACTTTACTCAAAGCTTAGATATGCATAAGATATCAAAATGCTTTATTGTGTTGACTTAGTGCTCAATCAAATTAGTTTCAACGTCCCCTCTCTCTCTATATATCAATTCATATTGATTATATGTATTAAAGAAAATGTTAATTTAAAATGTGGATTTATTGGAAGGTTTGATATTAATCTATTATAGGGAAATAATATAATGTAGAAAAGAAAAATATATTTTATATTTATTTTTTAATTTTATTTTATTTTATGTGGATGTTTTTTATATTAATAGCAATAAAATAAGGGTGTTTTCCCTTACAAAATTACAGTTTATAGGTGTTAAAACAACAATTTATAATGAGTCAAGAATAGATCATTGACAACAGACTAGCAACACAACTACTAACCCACATCAAGAGTGGGTAGACAAATCACCAACATCATGGGGAGGGGAATGAGAGACTGGAGAGTGATTTTTCCTTTGTCAAGGGACAATCGTCTAGGCGATACTTTCAAAAGAGTCTCCGCCACAAGGGGAAGGTGGTGGAACTCCCAAAGAGAAAGAATCAACACCAGCACTAGGAACAGAGTGTTGGCAATGTTGAACCTCACCAGTCATACCATAGGTTGGAGCAGCAGCAATAAGAGAAGGGTCCATGCTGCTAAAGGGGGTTGTACTAGCAACAAAAGGTGGAGTTAGATCCACTGGGTCAAAGGAGGCTAAATCAACAGGAGCACCACCCTAGGGGAGATATCATTAGCCTATTGTTAGGATTAGGTAATACTGAGAGGGGGGGTGAATTATTATTACAACACTTAATTAAAATTTTCAACCAATTGTTAATAATCCATAAGCTTGCAGAAATGAAAAGAACATAAGCAAATAACACAGTACTCATAACACCATTATTTGTTATCGAGGAAACTCTGGCCAAGGGAAAACCCCAGTGGGGATAGTACCCACAAGCATCTACTAAAGTATAGTGTCCCTATTAGGAGACCTAGCTCTGTTAGGAGCTGAATATTACATAGTACATTTCCTTCTTAAAGGAACAACAACCCTGTTAAAGGTATACAACACGTTGTTAGGGGCCAACTGAGTATACAACTCTTACAATATAGTTTTGTTACACAATATTCTCAGTAATGAACAAAACAAGCATCTCTAATGCTTAGATAGTTCCAGTTATAGTTCTTCAATTATCTATGTCATCCTCTACTCTGCCATTCGCATATCACATCCAAAACTTTGTTCCCAACTCTCTCTTCGCACAACAAAAAGATCTTAGATATATATATTTCTTCTTTACCAAGTCGACTCTCAAATACAAATATTACATAGTCATCTCTCAATACAAAATACATTTAATAAAGCTAATATCAAATGCATAGTCGGCGCTTTTACATAATCAAAATATAGGTTATCAACAATCACAATCCAACTCCGATTGCCAGGATTCCATGTCATACTCCCTGAATCATCGCTTATGTCCAGCTGCTTTGTATCACTGTTCTGTTGTTGTTTGTATATCTTCAAATCTCTCTAACTTACTGTAAACATCACCAAAACAAAATTCATCTTAGGTGGAGTTCACACATACCCCATACTATCTTCTTCTAAGCTCGCTTGTCATAACTCATCGATCTCAATCTTCGATACTCAAAATACCTTTGTATTTCTGCTTCTGTACTTAGTCGATTTCAGAGTCACCAAAACCTAACTTTACAGGAATCGATCAGTAAGCCAGATGTGTTGCCATAATGAAAACCAAAAATTGAATCACATCATACAAAATTGCTCACTTGTCAACAATAAAGAGGCATCAGAAGAAGAGTTGGAGCCTAGAATAGTCAAATGATCATCATTTACGTCCTTCCAGCAAGTGGTTGCACATTTACAATGCAAGAGAGATCAATCTATAGCCAGAGGACTAGTAGAGATGTACCACCTAAATCGAAAGGGAAGGCCCTTATAATCCATTGATTGGGTCCATGACATGTCCCTAACCATGAGAACCACATCCCCTGGAAGCGATGTGGAGATATCAATGTCAACCAGAATGTGAGAAAAGGTAGAGAGGCTCATTGCTTTCATAGCCTCATCTACCTTTAAGAAATGACCAATAGTGTTGTCAATGGCCTCAAAGAAATAGTTCTCCCAAAAATAAAGGGGAAGATTAGGGAGATGAACCCACACTGGACACACACTGAGTGGTTTGAGTAAGAAAGTTAAAGGAGACTATCCACAGTTTGTCCAAGAGAGAGTGATTCCCCCACACCCATAATTTGCTCAATGGGTGACCCCACAATAGTGGGTTACACTTTTTCAGAAGAAGCACTTCCTCCTAAAATTTGCAAAGCAGACGGATTTAGAAACTACTTTCGATAGACATAACAAGAAGGGTCATCAAGCTGCTACATGCCCTATATTTCAATTTCCTTCTTCTATGTTATCTCCTACTTCTTCTTCCAAACATAGGGGGAGACCTTCAAAAGATGCTAAGCTGAGAGATGAGATCAATGCAGGGATTCAAGCAGCATTACCCTCTCTCACTATTCCTAAAAAAGGCAGGAAGAAAGCTTCACTTAGTCCCCCGACTACGAGGGTTTTCAAAGCTAAAAGATGCCTCCAGTATGAGTATTCTGGAGGATTGTCTTCTGTAATTTCTCATGAAAGGAGGGGAGCTGAGTCTTCCCCTCTAGAACCATGAGAATCCTTTCATGGAATGTTAGGGGCTTAAATTCCCCTAACAAGCAGTGGCTCATTAGGAGCCAATTGTATAACTCTAAATTTGATCTTGATCTTCTTCAAGAAACCAAACTATCTGTTGATTCTGCACCTAAATAGTTTAAGTCTTGGAATGTGAGGGATTTATGGGCTGCCCCCGCTGATGGTACATCTGGAGGTCTTGTGGTTCTTTGGGATCCAATTAAAGTATATGTTGAACAAATAGCGTTTGGGAAATATTGGATGCTTTCATTAGTTAAGAGTTGTTCCATGAAATTTTCCTTTTGGCTATTTAACATTTATGGTCCTTCTTATACTACAGACAAAAGTAATCTCTGGACCCTCCTCGGTGACTTGTTAAAGGCTCTTCAAGGGGAATTAGTTGTTTTGGGTGGAGATTTTAATGTTGTTTTGAATCATCATAAAAAAAGTGGAGGGATTCTTCCTTCTCCTAAGGTCATCCTAGAGTTTAATCAATTCATACATGAAAATAATTTCTTAGACATCTCTCCTATGATGGGTAAAGAACGTGATTTGGTATTGGGGTGAACCCACAATAGTGGGTTACACTTTTTTGCCTGAATGGACACTGAACACTACATTTTGAAAAAAACTTTCAGATTCAGATGCATATTGCCACTAAACCGTTTGAAATCAGAAGATGAAGTAAACAATAGTCTTTTAGGATTTTCTATCTAGATTCTAAATATATTTTTTTCTTTTTTTTTAATTGATTTGAATGGTTTTTTTTCTCTCACACAAAAAACTGCTATGTTGCTGAAAACAACATTTTCAAAGAGTTACATTGACTTCATAGAGCATAACTTTTTTTCTAAAATAGATATCAATGTGCTTCTTTTGAATTTAGTTTTGCAACATCCATACAGAGGAGGGCGTGCAATTGGTTTAACAATATCATCATGATTATTGCATATTTTATGAACATTTGAAGTTGAGTAAACCATAATTTTTATATACCTTGACTACATAGCTTATAACTTGTGTATTTATCGAAATTCAATTATTATTTTTTTGATAGAAAGTAGACTCGAAGATGGAGGGCACTATTATTTTTCAAAAACAATTTCTCTTTTCTACTATTTTTCATTGAACATCAAACTTGGAGGTTTATATTTGATAAAAAAACCTACATTCGATGCACGTCAAAACATAGGCCTAATTAATTCAAAAATTGTAAAATCTATATTTGTTAGAAAGCTCATTCAAAGTACTTGTGTGATGCAAAAGGATGTCTCCTTATTCTTCCATTTGAGCCCTGCGTTTGAGCCCAGAAGCCATGAAAACTTTAGACTTGTGTCAACCTCTGCAAATGGCCTCTAATCAGAGACTTTCGATAGAAACTACTTTTGATAGAAACTACTTTCGATAAAAAGTAGTTTCAGTCGAAACTAACTAGTTTTGATTGAAAGTAATTGACTGGAATTTCCTTTAACCAAGGACTTTTGATAGAACAAGGTCAAAGGAGACCATTGACAACAGACTAGAAACACAACTAGTAACCCACATCAAGAGTGGGTACACAACTCACCTCCAACATGGGGAGGAGAATGAGAGTCTGGAGAGTGATTTTTCCTTCATTATGATTAAGTAAAAACAGGTTTTGAAAGGGCCTGAAACCTTATACAAAGAGAGACAACGAAAGATAGAGCATTGAAGGGAAAAGAAAAACTGTGGAGCACCACCAGTCAAGACAAAGGGAACTAAAATTAAGTCCCCGCAAAGTGGATCAAAGACCAGACTAGCAAGCCATGAAAGGGAAATCAAGATTTACATTTTTGCCCACCCTTTTGAGATCATAAGTCCGTATCAAAAGAAGGCGTGGAGGACTTAACTTTCTTTCCTTTAACTGTTGTCCATCCATCCTCCACCTTCAGATCATCATTCTGCCAAGCCAAAGAATTACCAGCAGACATCTGAGAAATAGGGCTGACCACACCACCATCCACATATGGGACAGGGACAACAACACAACCAGTCCCCAAATCCCCCGCTAGAGAAACAGGGACAGTAGAAACCATAGCACCAACAGGCAAAATAGCTGAACTAGAGACAACATCAGTGATCTGGCTAGGAACAACAACATCTGAAAGGACAACACCACCAATTTGACCCTCTAAAACAACATCAGTAGCATCATCCTTAGTATGATCATCCTGAGAAGAGCAAGCAGCCAAACCCCATTCTGAAGATTTATGAACCGTGTAATGGTGATCAAAATCCCCCAACCACCAAGAAGGTGATTTCTTTGATTTAACCTTATTGGATAAACACCAAGCAGCAAGATGACCAATACTCATGTGGCCTTTCATGCATTTGAATGGGATTCCCTCATAATCTAGATTATGAATGGGATTTTTCCTTCGTTGTTAGGCAATCATCCAAGTGATATTGTTAGAGGTGTCCCCACCACAAGAGGAGGGTGGAGGAACTTCTAAAGAGAGAGAATCGGCAAGAGCAGCACCAGGAACAGAGTGTTTGTAATGTTGAACTTCAACAGCTAAAGCCAAGGTAAGATCAAGAGAAGTAGCAGTCAGAGAAGGGTCCACACTGCCAAAGGGGTGCAAAACATCAGTAGGAGGTGGAGTCAAATCCACCAGGATAGAATCAACACCGCCCTAGGGGAGACATCATCAGCTTGTAAAGAGTCATCAAATAAAGGAATCAGAGGCCAAGACAATCAAATGATCATCATTTTTGTCTTTCCACCAAGTGGAAGCACCTTTATGACAAGAGAGAGAAAATTTGTAGCTAGATGACCAGTGGAGAATCACCTTCTACATTGAAAGGGGATCCCCTCATAATCCACTAATTAGTTCTAAGGCCTATCCCCAACCATGACAACCATATCCTAAAAAAGGGATGTGGAGATGACAATGTCAACTAGAATGCAAGCAAAGGTAAAGGGGTACATTTCATTCGTAGCCTCATCTACCTTTAAGAAATGACCACTAGGGTCGCCAATGGCCTCAAAGAAAGAATTATCCCAAAAATGACGAGAAAGATTGGAGAGACGAACCCATACTAGATGTACAATGAGAAGTTCAGTAAGAGGATTAACTATCCAAGGTTTGGTTGAGAGAGAATAATTTCCCCACACCCACAGTTTCTCTCAATACCAAATCATGTTCTTCAGAAGAAGTAAAGACAACAATAAAAACCCCTTTGGACAAGGGAAAAACTCAATGTTACCAGATCTTAGAGATCTCCAAGAATCCCTTATCCACCAATGTAGATCCACAAGAGAGGGCCAACAACTGATGAATCTACAAACCAATTTACAACATTGGTAGAAATATATATTATCCACCATAGGGGAGGTCTTGGCATAGACAATTGGATGAGTGTTCTCCTTTTTATTAGTAGCAGCAAATTTGGCAGCATGAGCATAGCTTCATCCACCAAGAACAATAGAGTTTGGGGGAGGAACCCCAACCTTCTCCCCAAAAGTGGATACCCCTCCACCACTAGTACTAGGAACAAAAATATTCTCAAAGCCACCACAAAGAGCAGAGGTGATGCACTTTGCGCACCCGACCCCAACCCAAATAGAGGAGGGTTAGAAGATCCAATATAAACGCACTCAGACGACCTAGTAAAGTATGCAACCATAAAAGAGGAAGCCCCTACCAAATCCCCCAAACCAAGGGCATCTATCATGGTCGAGGATAGTAGAGTATGGGAAGACAGAGGTCTAGGAAGATTCAAAATGTGAGCAGAGCGGAAAACAAATCAATCCGTAATGTTTTTTTTCTATTTGATTTTATGTGGATGTTATTAATGCATTATTTTGTGAATTACTGTTACTTTTATTTGGAACACTCAGTAATCTTAAATTTGAATAATTTCAGTTTTTTATATTGAATTGTTCATCCTAAGACATCATGAGGTATGTGCTTAGGACTTTTTCCTTGTAGATTTGATTGCACTTATTATTGTCATCAACATGATCTAATCCTCTAGTTTTACTTTTTAGTTTTCAAGACTAATAATCTTGGCATATAGTTGTGACCTAAGATGTATGTTAAAAGTATCTAATTATGTGTTTATGGTTTTATATTTGGTGACATCATTCTATGTCACTTTATATCATCACATAATTGATCAACAACATTTTTCATTTATGGATTCAATCAATTTCAATTGTATTAACAACTTTTCCTCAAATTATTCAATCTTAGTTTATTCAACATCAAACTTTCTCTATTTTGATCTTGTTGAAAGAACATTGGGGTTTTATTGTCATCAAGGAAATCATATGCTCTTTCCTTCGTACATAATAGGCCCCTAATAGTGTTTAGGGCATGTCATTTTCTGAAATGTAGGTACATAATGGAAAAGAAGTTTTGTAGCTAAAATCATGTTGCAAATGGAATCACACACATATAATGGCACAATCATGCCATTAGAATAGATTGTGATTGTGATCCTATTTCAACATCCAAAAATAGAAAGATTCACTCTTCAAACATCATGTAATCACAAATTCAATTTGATATTTAAGTTTCCAAATCTCTATCAGCATTTCAATAATCAAAGTAAACATTGTGTTGATTTCTCAATAGGACCCAGTTCATCTTAGAATGGAATTACTCTTTCATATTTGATGCTTCTTTTTCTTTCATGGAGTGCCTAGATCTTGGGTGGATATAATCTTTTGTCAATCTTGCATAATATAGAGCATTCTATACCAACTCTTACGAGTGTTAACAAATCTAATATCACAAATTACATGATGTGGGTGTAAACTATATGGCCACACATTCAAAGATAAATAGTGTCATATTCAATTGGTATTGCACCGACATAAAAACACTTACCCTTATTATTCCTTATTAAAACCATTCACCAAATATAATGAACGTTGTTTATATGAGCATCTTTCATCACCCATAAAATCCCAACTTTCTTTATTAACAGATTTTTCAAAAAAGTTTTGAATAATTATTAAATTATAATAGAAAGGTGATATTTTCTATAATACTTGAAATGGATGTAAGACTTGAAATGGATGTTACCAAATGTAATGTGTTGGAATTGGATTGTGTTACTAAAATAGATAAGGTATAGAAATGATTGATTTGATTTATAGATTGTTTGTGAATTGATTATCTTGAAATGTAAGGTGT
>MU224061.1:6005677-6025017 GCA_018584345.1 Thuja plicata
AAATCTGGTTTTTTGAACCTGTTGATTTCTCGTATTGAGGGTTTGACCTTGAGCAGCCTTAGTGGATGTCTCTCCAGTTTCAAACATGTGAAAACCTTCATAGTGTTTCTTGTTGGAGAACTGAAAACGAGGGTTCAGGAAAAAAGGTTTTGCTAGTTGTACAATGGCTTTCCCTCGAAATATGGTTCTAGCATTATTACTTACCACATTTTTTTCAACAAACGAAGCCTTAGTAAAACCCATAGTCTGTGACGTAAGCTGCAATTTCCTAGCAGGCTGTACTATCGGTGTGGAGCGGAAAATATTCTCGAAGGCAGGAGGATGGTCGGCCTGATTACTTACTGAAAAGCTGTTCTAGTTTTCTTGTTGATGGTGTTGGTGATGCTGATGACGACGATGCTGTACGTTCTGCCACTTGATATCTTCTGCTGCCCCTGTCCTTCTGCAAGCTACGACCCTCTCTATTTCTCTAAGGTTTAATTTAGATGGTGTATTCCAAAGGGAGTGATCGAAGTATTAGTGCTTATTAGGTGATGATTATAAATCATCTAATAAACATTAAATTTAAAATGCAAAACTAGAAAAGTATTAGTTCTCTTGAAATTGCACATCTAATATTTATAACTTGAGATAAGGAGATGGAAGTTTGCATGCATTATGGAGGGGATTTTGGAGTCACTGGTATGTTGAGGAGTGAAGGATGGGTTTTTATTGAGTTTTGGTGTAGTTGGTATTATGTTGGAGTCATTTGGAGTTCTTTTTCAATTATATATCAGTTGAGGGGATTGTTTGAGGCAGTTAACTTCAATGACTATCAGTTTCACCCCTCTTCGTGTGGGGTTTCCTTGTAATTTCGACCCTTGGAGATATTTTTGGATCTTGGAGATGGATAGAGATATATTTCAGTTGGACTTTAGTTCCACCATCCGTTGGGTTTTTTGCCTTTTATTTAAAGGAAATTGTATCTCATTTTAGGGGATTCTTCTACTCTTGGCTTCTGGTACACAGCTAGAAGAAGAGTTTTAGAGATTCATTTTCTAGATTTTGCAGCAGCAAAGCTTCTTAATTTTAATAAAATAGAAGTAGCTTCCCTTCTCAATACTTATTATTTCATATTATGGGTGAGTGATTTGATGAATTTTGTGAGTTATGTCCTTTAATTTGTCTCATTCAGTCAGATTTTGTTGTAGGAAGATACATGGTTGATCCAGGTCCTAAATTGTGTAGTTGATTTTGATAGTTTGAAGCTAAGAAATCCATATGGTTTTCCTCCATGCAAGCATTAGGTTCAGCCCTTTATAGGAGATACTTATGCATCACTAGTTTAGTTGAGTTGTGAGAGTTTTGAGGGTTATTTGATTGAAGGTTTTATGAGCTTAGCAGGTTGCAGATCTCATTTCTCATTCAACGCATCACCCATTTAGAGATACGTTTCAATTTTACCATATCTTTACATCCGTGTTTTCTTGGAAAGAGATAGTTTTGGGTGATCATAAGGGGATGTCGGCCCATAATCCAAAGATTGATCTTCATTACAGGTATACCCACAAGCCTAAAGATCTTTCTATGTTTCATAGGATTATTGAGTATCACACTTAGCTTTTTGGGTGCAATCCTTCATGACGATGGTTTTTGGCACGGCCGATGGGACTTTTTGGACTATTTCAGTCCAATCTTTTCCAACACAAGTTTGAATTTTGGTGTGAAAAATAGTATTATAGCCTTTGAAGGCAGAAATTTACACACATCTGGCAGCTCTATAAAAGGAAAATCTATTGGTTTCGAGAGATCAAGTACTAGGATTTTTCAAAATAATTGTATATTCTAATTTCTTTCTTATTATATGAGTAGATATGTCAATTTTTTGTGGGCACCATGTATACCTACCACCGTATTATGAGAATTACATTCATGAATCTCCTTGTCACCCGTATCATATTGAGGATGCTACCAGTTTTGCTTAGGATAATCTTGTAGCAATAGGTTATCAGCATGTTTCATCTATTTGTAAGTCTCTCGTCCCTTCTCACATCTTATTTAAAATGGATTTTAATGGAATTAGGGATCATGTTATGGATCTTGGCCAAAGTTTTGTTGATCTTGATTTGGATGTCAAAGGAGATTCGTCCATGTCCATGTATAAGCAAGATATGGGGTATCAGGAGTTGAAACGCCTTTTGTGGGGTTGGGCTGGATAGATGCTTGAAAGTAAAAGATGACAAGGATTATATATGTAGCTGGAAGAACAAGCTCACCAAATCTATCAAATGTGTATGTTGATTTAGAAAAGGAAATGCATCGATATGGTTGCAAAGGAATATCTTGCAAGACAATTTGAGGCCCAGTAGGTACAATATGAGGAAATCATTGCAAAAATGGGACAATATGAGGAGGATCTTCAAAAACAGTTACCAACACAAGAAGAATTTAATGAAAAGGATAAAAAGAGCATTATGAAAAGATGTTGGAGCACAAGGCGTATAATTGAAGGTATTATTGGTTTCTTAGGAAAATCAAAATCAATCAGCTCCTTTCACTACAATAGATCTGACTATCATTGAAGAGGTCCCCAAGGTAAAAATTCCAAGTTTCATTCAAGGTGAGTCTCTTATTGAATTTCCAAGTTTTATTAGTCCCCGCTCATTTTAAGAGCCTACTCAAGAAGCTCAATCAATTCATCCTATAGAAGAGGATTCTACAGATTTGTTACAAGAGGTTGTAGAGATTTTTAAAAAAGGCTATTTATTTCCAAGTTTCTTCTAATATGTTTGATGAGATTCCCTATTTTGTAGATGAGGAAGAGAACAAAATTCAACTTGTACCCATACCAATTGTAGTACAATAGGAAGAGGTTCATGACCTTGACGCTTTGATCATTCATGAAAGTTGCAATAAGGTGATAGTCCTCTCCCATATAAAAATAAAAATGAGACTGAAGAGGACTCTTTTTGGAATGATCTTGAAGTATTTGTGTCAAAATTAGATACCAATCATTCATTGTCAGATGAGACAAATCATGAACAATAGAGTGTTGTCAATGAAATGTTGTTTGATTCTAGGGTCCAAGTTGATTTATTGGTTGGGATTCCTTTGTTTACTATGGTTAATGAGAATGACATGCATGCACTAACAAAATTTCCAAGTCATGATCAACAAGAACACAAAAATGAAGTTGAAAGGATGTTGATCCATGAGCAAATAGATGATGGCAGCATTTAGGAGTAGTTTGAATAATCTGATATTGATGCAGGTTTGTTTCAAATAGAGAAAAGAAATCCTAAAACCACATTTTTTCAAGCTACGATATTTTAGAGAAATCAAGAGAGAATCTTAGGTAATACTTTGCATAATGGAATTGATCATAACGTGACTGTCTTCTCACACATTATTGAAGATTTTTTTCTCTAATCTTGATGATAACTTGATACTCTTGGAAATTGAGTTTTGTGATTAGCGTCAGGTAGATGAAATAGTTGCCCAATCTTTTCATTCTCTTAAGCTCAAAGTTTCTAATTAGTTTGATGTGGTGGTTAAGAATACAATTGAAAGAGTTGAGACCAACAATAAGAACCTAGAGTTTGTCAACACGAGAAGTTTCCTAATTAGGCATCTTTCTAGAATAGAGCCTATGCATGAGGTTACAAATATTGAACAACAGATCCAACCCGATTATGCATCCCAAACCATCATTCTAATTGATCAAATTTAGAAGGTATATGATATGGCTTATCATTTTCAAGATATACTACAACAATTGCTTGAGTTTCCAGTCATCCTTCATTTGATTTCAGTTGTACATATACATGTAATTCATCCTTTGCTGGTGAGAAAAGGAAGCTATTTCAATTAGTTTGTAAATGGATGTACCTAAGGCCCTGATGATTGATTTTCATAGAGTAGGTTAGTTTGTTTTTAATTTCAAATTTTCTTTCTCCAAGTGTTGATCAAACACACTATAGTTAGTCTATTTGTAGTTAGTGATGTTTTCCCTATCATATCTCAATCAAACAAGCATGCATCCTTCATAACAGTAAATCTTTTTTGGCTCATTGTTACGGACAACACATAGTTCTTCAATGGAGATATCATAATTATAGCCATTTTTAGTTCACATTTTCATTTTGAGTAGAATTTCTTGTCACCTGATACAGATCAATTCAAAAAAAACATACATCATTCATAATAATGAATACATATTTTTTACATGAATTCATTATCACAAACCATATGGGTCCCCTCAATAGGATTATATCAGGTTACAGGGGTTAGTAGTTTTTCAATTTTCAGTAGAGTTTGTGTGTTTCAATTTTAGTAGGTTTTTCTTTAGTTCAGTTTGTTTTCATAAATGAGGAGGTTTTTGTTGTCTAAGTTTGATTAGGGAAGAATGAATCTGTGCCCAATAGATTTGCATAAGGCATCTGGTCTTATTTTTTAGCGGGAAAACACCCCTAAGATGTTGCCAAAAATGTTACCTATTTTTTGCTTCCAACTCAAATAGGTAGAGTTGGGATAATGGTTATACTAAGATATAAGGTACACATTAGTTTTCAGGTTTAGTGTTATTACTAAAAGAAAAATTTAGATAAAGAATCTACATCATGGTATGAAAGTTTCAACAGAACAATAAAATTACACAGGTGTTTGCATCACAAACATTCTTTATTTATAGTAGTAAGGTACATATCCCACACAAGTTGTGGGAGGTAACTGATAAAATACACCATAAAAGAATAAATGTACGTAAGAAAGAAGCATAAAGAAGGAAACGGGACCCGTCATTTCCTGCAATGATGAATCCCAATTGAATGTAGAGTTGTCAGCTTCATCTTCAAGATTTAGTTGCTTCAAATCTTCAAGAAAACTACAAGGAGAGAGAAAATATTTGTTAGAGCTCAGGATCTCAAGTCCTTACTCATGAAATCAATCTCATTTTATACTCTCATAATGCATTTGAACAACTACAAATCAAAGGGAAAGGAAAGAAAAAAATTAGAGTCCTCCATGTTATCCACAGATCAAAGGTACAATGACAAAAATAATAGCACATCTTCAGATTAACATAGCATGAGACAATGATTAAAGTAATTATCAGGAACAACATGGCATCGTTCATTTATTATTTTGTTTAATGGAGGTCAGTGGTATTTATCTAAGAACAACAGTAACAATGACAGAGATATTCACAAAATGAAGCCTAATGATACAAAAACTCTTCAAGAAGGTAATAGCAGTGTGAGGTATTTGAGCTATGACAAAGTGGGAGGAACTTTCTTTTATTATTGGTTTGGAGTCATCCATTATTACATGGTGTGTGTTCTTGTATTGAGAAGATCTACTTATTAAGCACAATACAATGACCCTCATAAATATTGCAATGCATAATCAAAATGAGGGTTAGGAATGCCCATATGTCGAAGGCAAGAGCCTAGAGGCAAGCCTTGGAAATGAATACACCATGCAAAATGTGTGAGCTTAGGCTTAATAATAGTAAACCAATTATTTTGAAACTATTGTTGCCAAACTGGATGAGGCAATTGAAAATGCTACTGAAGATTCAAAGAAAGCAATATGGGAAGGTGCAAAGAGAGCCAACGGTACCCCAATCGAGGCACTTGTAATTGTAGAAGGTTTTGTTGGGAATCCACTTAAGCTTTTGTTTTCAACATCTTTTGGTTTCAACATCATGCTTAGAATTTGCGGAGTTGGATTTGTGATTTCTTTCGCCCCTTTCAGCCAAAACCATTTTCCTAACATATGGCTCTTCTAGGGGTTTGGCTTCGCATTCCCTTCAAATTTACCCAAATTTGGCATGCTTTTAGGGTGGAGATCCTCTTTTCTTTATGGAAAGATAAAAAAATGTTATTTTGTTTTCGCACATCTCTATTAATCTACATGTTTCACTTTTCACTAAAGCGTGTATTTGTAATAATGTGATGCTCCAAATCCAAGTCTAGGCTAATAAAGTGGCATTGATGGTGGCCCACCTCCAGGAGCTTATAGAGCATTGGGGGAATGTCCCCCGTATGGTTGCCAGAGTTTGTGACTAGTCTCTGCTCCGCAACTGTTGGCATGGCTAAAGTGGCATTTTCAAACCCCCGCAGTCTAGGCTCCATGTCGCCAATCCGATGGTGGGAGTGGTTTTTCCAAGCAGCACTCTGCGCATGAAGGATTTTCCTCTGGGTGGAGCTCATGGGGTGCAGGATCATCTAATGAAGATGACAATGGCTAGTTGGCTTTCGATGAAGATGGTGGGTGGTCCAACTCTTCCAATTGGCTCCCCAGGTTAGAGTTGGCAATCTCACCCACACGAGAAAACAAAAATAAAGAGGAGGTTGCTACTGATGAGGGTTGGTCTCTCTCTGACGTCACCCTTGACCCCACTGATGCATGGAGTATGTTAGAAGACAAAGATCCTCCGTCGTCGCCTACCAAGGTTGCTCTTGCCACTTAAGCTTGTGTTTTTTGATTGTTAACTCTTTAGGCTCTACTCGCATTTTTGGTTCTAAGTTATGCCCATGTGTATTTTGATCTTCGGCGTTGCTCGTACGACCCTTAAGGTGTGACCTTGGGTCCTTCTACTTTTGTTTGTAAATAGTGTACTATATTTACTATTAATGGAAATTCGACAAACTATTGATAAAAAAAAAAAGTGTTTTACCATATCTAAAAGAAACACATTACACCATTAAAAAAATAACTGAACCTTTAAAAAATATTCTAGATGACAAAACTTATAAAGACTAATTTGTCACTTAAATACATTAAATCTTGAGTACTATTGATGATTTGAACTAACTATAACCAACATAAATGATAGCATATGAACAAAAAGACACAAAGAAACAAACAACCACTCCTCAATGGAAGACTCTAATGAAGCAACATGTCATACCATGTCTAAAGAAAGCACATTACACCACCATATAAATAGTCAATCCTTTTGATTAAAATATTTCTAAATAAACACTATAATTTGTCACTAAAACCAAAATGAATGATACCAAATGTAAAAAAAACCACCCAGTCATGTGATTCCACTGCCATCAAGTACACCAATTACAATATAGTTGATTTAACATGGTTTAAAACAAATGCCCTCCACCATGAACTTCTATTTGAAGAGAGACTTCCCATCATTTTCATCTCTGTAAGCCATTATGTTGTAGCTCTTCATTAGTCAAAACCTACCAAATGTATAGTTGACTAAAGCACCTCATATAGCCGTACATTAGAGAACAATACAATGAATTTTTTCAAAGCAGCATGGGATGGTGCAGAGATTATACATCAAAGGCATTGCTGAATTAAGCCGTATGAGTCCTTTTCAATGACATACTCGTGCCACACGTTTTATGCAGAGATTCCATGACAGATCGAAACTCACTGTCTTCTCGTTGTTATTAATAAATGAAATGGAGAACGCATTATTACAATCCATTTTCCTTTTATTCTCCTCTCTCTGACATGAACAGAAAACAGAGTGAGTAAATACAGACAAATTACATCAAATCAATACGATAAATGATTTGATGCATTCTGAATTTTCGACCCAACTGACGGGACAGATCATGTTGACATGGGCTTCACTATATTGTTTATTATTATCTTCCCAAAATCATTGTCAAAGAAATTTTGGGCTAAAAATATTGTCTTTGTTCCTCTGAAACAATCTTTCAAATCTCTGTCTGCATTTAACTTGTCAAGTTTGATATTGATTTCAATTTTGTGATTGGGCAATCTTCCCATACTTTTCTCAGATCTGCAATCCAAGAATTTCAGTGCTGGTACATTCAATTATTTGACTATTGACAAACAAAATTTCTCCACCATTATGCTAAGTAGTGCTTCATTGTCTTCCAATTATATATTTGAAATGCCCCTCAAAAGAGTCGGTGAGTTTATATTTAGGATTCACACTACACAATTGGTGACTGGTGTATTGACTCTAACATACAGATTATGATTGATGTTTTGTCTTCCAATAATATTTTTGGAATGTCCCCTCTAAAGAGTTTATATTTAGGATTTATATTAAATAATTGATGAGTTGATGCTAATACAGAGATTGTAATTGATGTATTGACTTAATGCATGGATTTTGATTAACGTGTTGATTCTAATTGATTGTTGAGTTCTCTATATAAAATATATTATTTATATTTTGAATTATTGCACTGAGAGTTTAAATTCTTTCTATATACACAGTCGTAAAGTATTTTTTTGATCATCTATAAAAAATACTGTTACACATATTTATCTAGAATGGCATTCTTAAAGTTCAGGCGAGATTAATACCTTAATCATAAAGTATAATATGACCCTCCTATTGCCCCTCTGCTATTGCTGTTGCAAAGTAATTTTACTGTGCTTTGTAGCAATCTCAAAGGACAATCATAATATGGCATCTGATGAACTGGTTTACAAGTGAATAATATTGTATCACATCTCATGAGCTGGTTGACATGTAAATCAATACTTTTGTTTTATACAATTCCAAGAGACTTGGGCTCTAGCAAATTGAAATTTCAAAAAACGTTACTTTGTAGATTAAAACAGTACCTAGCATCCTTTTAATTGATAGAACAAATCATAAGTTGGCTAAGAATTCAAGAGCAATGTGGAGAATATTCAAGTTATGCCAAGGCTAAGAGTTAGTGCATATAGAACTAGGGTTAATAAATTTTGGTTAGTTTTTTTTTTAGTTTTATTTTGTAATTATTAAAGGTGGTTAAGAGTATAAATTAATATGTCTTTATATGGAAAGAAGATTTTTGTAAGATGTCTAATAGTGAAATAGATTTCTATTATTTTATTTTTTTAAATGAAAATTAATATATTATTTACAAGAAAATTTTATGGGTGGCAAAAGGTGCACTGTTTAAGTTTTAAGTAGGATAAAGTTTAAAATAAAATATGAAAAGGTGTAAATGTGTTCAAGTTCAAACATCAAGAAATAATATAGTAATTTTTTTAATAAAAGTAGCAAAACAAGGGCGTTGATCCTTTATAAAAAAGGTCAAGGCCACTTACAACTCGTCAAGAATAGACTACTAATAGCAAAGGCCAATACATACCATTTACAACACATTAGCAAAACAGCTAGTAACCCCCATCAAGGATGAGCAGAAATTTCACCGACAACTCAGGAAAGAGTTTGAGAAGAGGAGGAACAATCTTTCCTCCAACGATGAACAACAGTTTAGGCAATTTTATCATTAGAGACACCATCATAAGGGGGAGCAAGTAGAGAAATCCCCTTAGTGAGACTCTCAGCACAAGGAGCAAAATGATAACGAGTCAGCACGTCATCCACCAAAGGTTGGAGAAAAATAGGAGCAGCAAGAAAAGAAGGGTCCACGTGGCCAATGGAGGCCACACAAGCACCAAGAGGTGGAGTAGGATCCACAAGGTCTAAGGAGGCCATACCAACAAAAGGAGGCCATACCAACAAGAGGAGGCAAAACATCATTCTGGGAGGAATCATCATCAACATGTAAAGATTTGTTAGAGGAAGAATATGAAGTCAAGACAATCAGATGATCACCATTAACGTCCTTCCATCAAGTGGTAGTGCCTTTACAACGCGAGAGAGAACAATCCATAGCCAAGTGACCAATAGAGAAGCAACGACAACATCAAAAGAGGAGACCCTCTTATCGAGTGACTGAGTCCATGGCCTATCCTAAACCATGAGAACCGCATCCCCTAGAAAAGGTATGGAGATGTCAATATCAATCAAAATGTGTGCAAAAGTAGAAAGACCCATGGAGGAAGTGATATCGTCAACCTTCAAGAAGCAGTTGATAGAGTTGGCAATGACCTCAAAGCAAGAAGTTTCCCAAAAATGCAGGGGAAGATTGGGAAGATGAACTCACACTATACACACATTGAGTGGTTCAATAAGAGGGTTAAAGGAGATTATCCATGGTTGGGCCAATAAAGAGTGAACACCCCAAGCCCATAGCTTGCTCAAGACCAAATCATGATCAACAAAAGAAACAAAAAAAATATCCCTTAGCACAAGGGAAAAGGTCAATGTTACCAACAATTCAGGCTTCCAAGAATTCATCACCCATTGATGAAAATTTGGTATAGAAGGCTAAAAACTGGAAAATCTACACACCAACCTACAACCTTGGTAGAGATACACAAGCAAAATGATGAGATTTACCCTTGGAAGGAAGAACAACAACAGAGTTGGCAACATGGGCAAAACTCCACCCATTAGTAATAGAAAGAGGCTTTATGTGGGGGCGCCAAAAAACCCAAGAGCAGTTCTATCAGTGAGAACTGGCACCTAACAAAGGTGCAACAACAACCATAGACATTGGAGGAAGTGCAAAGGAAATTGTTGTGAGTGCATTTAAAATCATCCCATGAGCAGGGACCATTTCGTGAGCGGGAGCCATATTGAATGAATGTTGATGAAACCAGAAAGTTGGTATGCAATGAGAGAAACACTATTTTAAGGGGGATAACAATCATTTGGTTTCCCACATATATTAGCAAAGATTAAACCATCATTAATCGTAGCACCTTCTTCCTCTCGGTCTTCATCTGCATATTTCTAAGCATGGACAAGAGAAACAACCAAGCCTAATTGAGAAAAATTATGAATATTAGACTACCTAAAGGTAACACACCCATGAGAAGAAGTGGAAGGTGACCAAGATGACTAAGACCAACTATGGCCCGTAAGATCATTGGTTCTTTAAGATTAAGAATCATGAGATTGGGATACATAATCCCTTTTGGTAGAATAGTTACATTTACATTATGTCTAATTTTTGGGGAATGACCTTAGTGGAAACTAGAAGGTGATGGCAATTAGCAATATTGCAAAGGTTTATTTTTATCATCTAAAAGCACATACAACTGAGCAACTCCATGTATAAATTGTTGGCATAACTGATGTAGAGCTTGATTGAGTATTGATTGGTACAGTTTTGATGAAAGGAAGATCAGTTATTGTGTTGTCATTGATGTCAACTTAGTGTTGTATTTGTTGACAGTTTTCTTGATGTGTTGCTAAGTATTTCTGCAGATAAATGTTGTGTTGAAGCATGAATTGGAGTGTGTGATCATTGTTGGAGACTCGAGGATGTCTCTAGATTCATTTTGTATGATCGTGTATGTTGGAAACAAAAATAGAGCAAGTTATGATCAATTGAAGGGCGACATGGAAGACAAAAGAACACACACTGACATATAGTGAATGATTTGATTGTTCTATCAAATCAGTATAGATTCAAGTGTTGCGGTCATGATATGATTAGCTTGACTAGGATATGTTATTGATACTATGATCGCTACAGGATTCGAGTACCGCAAGGCATTGATAGAAGATCATTATGTGCATGATAGAAAAATATTTGAACAAGTTTGAGCAGTTGGTGTTAGATCGGTGAGAAGTGGTGATGCGATCAATTATAGTGGATGTTTTTGTGATCCAGATGTCAAGGTGACGTGGTATAACAGATTTGTGATGCTAATTTTCTATTTCATTACTCGAGGTGATCATATTTAATCATGTTTTGGAAGCATGTTGAAGAATTTGAAAAGGTTTGACTGTTCTTGATTTAAATCGAATGTGTGATGGATCTGAACGCCTTCACGGACTTGAAATTGTAATTAATAATTGGTAACACATTTTAGGGTTCAAGGATTGAGCAGGAATGAATTGTAATGATAAAATTCTAATGTATTAGGTCATTGGTAGGGGTGTTCTTATAGAGTCATCTTGACTCACTTCAAAGGCTTCTTCCCTAGACCTAATGGGGCTTCTTCTCAAACCCTAATCTAAGGGATGAACTCTTAGTTCACTTGCCCTTCATTTTAAGAACCTCCCTTCCAATAGTGTATACATGCTTCACTGAATCTACTGGGGTAGATTCCACCAAACAAATTCAAATCTCACATAGAGTCTTGCATAGTTTTGAACACAGCAAATTATGTCTATATAATCCATTCTTGAGGGTGTAGAACGATATTCTATCCATCCTTCAATCAAGCTCCTAAAAACTAGGAATAGGGCTAGTGGTTTCTTGTATCCCTATCTAGGCTCCTAAATTGGAATAACTCAAAAAACTTACAAACAAGCCCCCAAAATAATCTTTGATCCAGATACCCTTTTGAAAAAATCAAAATATTTCTAGGGTTAGGGGTCCTCAAGTCATTTGTGCAGTTCCTCAATACCCTTAGAGACTGTGTCCTTACAAGTAGGGCTAATTGATTCAATTGCTGCAATTCTTCTCAAAACCAGATGAAATGGATTCATCGGTCTTAACCACTGCTCATAGGGTCTTGTCAACTCCCAAAGACCATCCTCCAAGCATTGGATTTCACTATTCAATCCAACCCTACAAATTACAACTCATTGTTCCTCTTTTCCCCTAGCCGAGCTATAGCCAAGCTCGCCTAGGGAAAGAGCTCATAAATCATCACTGCTACTTCTTGTAATAAAAACAATAGAAAAATTATGTACAATGACCCATCTTTCATTCCTCCAAGGCACAATTACTTTCCACGGTGGGAAAATCTTTGAGGAGTCATTCTTCTATATATAGTCCACACTGGTCCAGAGAACACAGAACTGGAAGAAGATTATATATACAACTTCAAAATGAAACCTATAAATAAATCCACTCCATGTAGAGATAAGTAACAATTATCAGAACATAATTACATTGAAATAAACTTAGCTCAATATATCCACAATTCTATTGAATTGAAGAGCACAAAAACTGAGACTGTACAGAATCTGCAACTCCACTATAGATTGAAAATGTAACAAAATAACATCCAACCCTTGGACAACACCTTCAAAGTCCTTAAATAGGCTTCCTCTTCCTAGGACAACCAATCAAACCAACCCAAAATTGAATTTGGGCAAAAAGCAACTTTTTAGGAAAAGTTGCAAATGTTGCTCAAGCAACATTTGCACTTTTTACAATTTTGGCTTTTCATTTGTTCTAACTCCATTAATGGATTGCATAAAGACTTAAACCATTTCCTATGGCTCAAAATACCCTAAAAATTTCCTTCTAATCCTTTTGGACTACTCAACACATATTTTGACTCATTTTGTCCAATAGGACATTACAAAGGTCATTTGGACCACAAAACATAAAACTCAAACATTCATAAAGCATTCCAAACTAATCCTAAACTTTCCTAAACTATCTTAAAAACTATGAGAAAACATTTCACAAAAAAATGAAGGGCTTCAACCCTAGGTGCTCCTGCACCAGTCATGTCTAAGGCGGTGGCCGCCTAATGAACTTGTAATGTATTTATATGTAAATTGATGTATTATGCAAGTGTAGATCATGGATGAAAAGGTGTGGTTAAATGAAGAGCGAAGATTGTCTGCAAGAAGCAGAAGAGTTGTGTGTAATTGGATCTAGACAAGAAGAGGATGAGTGCTACACCTAGATCAATGTACTTGTTGAATTCTAATAGGTTCTGAAATAAAACCCCTTAACCAGGTAAATCCTAACATGTCTTGATCAGTAAATACTTTAACCAGATGAGTCTTTAATTAGGGTTTAAATCCTTTAACAAGGTTACTCCTAATAGGTTAAAGCTCCTAATATAGGGCTAGAGGTAAATCCCTTGATTAGGTGACTCCTAACAGGGTCTACTCCTAACAGGGCATTATTGTAAGCTCCTAACAGGGCTAGGACTTTAATAGAGTGCATTTTCAAAGAGTGCAAATATTTGTGGGTACTAATTCCCAGTGTGGTTTTTCCCTCTGACCAAGGGTTTCCACATGAAAAATAATGGTGTCACTTAGTTTCATGTTTGGATGTTTGTTTAGACCCTTTGTTTATTGTTGCATAAGGTTCAAGTTGATGAATATTGTTAATGTGTTGAATGAATTGTGAAAATGTATAATCTAGTAGATTATCGATTCACCCCCCCTCTCAGTAACCTTGGACCTTATAGTATTAACAATTGGTATCAGAGCATAGGTCCTCTTGGTGGTAAGCTTAACAGCTTGTGGAAAAGATCTGATGATGAAGAAAGAAGGTTCTAAGTTTACAGGAGACAACTACACAATATGGAGCGACGGGATGAAGATCTATCTGAAAGGCATGGGGCCACAATTTTGGAATCATGTGGAAACAAAATATACAATTCCTACTGGGAATCTTATTGCAGATTGGTTGAAGGACCAACAGGAGAACATGCAAGCATTGGAGGCTATAGTAAGTACTCTATCAGATACTTAATATATTGATGTACATGGACTTGAGACTACTTATGAGGTTTGGTAAAAGTTAAAGCTAATATATGGTAGAGACATACATGTGCAAAAATATAGGGTAGACAGTTTGAAGGGAAAATATGATAACATGGAAATAGTAGAAGGTGAGAACATTGCTCAATATGGTCAAAGGATAAAGGAATTAGTTGGTGCTATCAAAGTTGTCGGTGGTAAAATTAAAGAAGGTGATGTGGTATGGAAAATATTGAGAACCTTGTTACCTGCTTATGCCATTAGAGTTTTTTTAATACAAGAATTGAGGACATTTGATCTTGTTTATATTGATAGATTGATTGGTAAGCTCACTACTTTTGAATTAAGTAACTATGATAACAGTATGCCTAAAGTTGAAGCAGATTTTAAGGTCTCTTTGTCATTAGCATCAGAAAAGAAAGGAAAACATATAATTTATGAATTTGTGTGCATGTCAAGTTATTCCAGGGAACTTGAATCTATCTTGGGTGAAGAAAATCAGCAAGAAGAACTTGAAGTATAACTTGCAAGAAGACTACCCAGAGATACTGGTAAGTATAAAGGGAAGTTACCTTTGAAAAGTTTTTTAGGTAACAAGATAGGACATATTTCTTCCAGATGTCTTAATGGTGAATAGAAAGATAAAATCAAAAGATTCAAGGGAAAAGGAAAGAAATAATGATATGTTCTAGTTGATGAAGGTGTGACTGATAAAGAATCTGATGACAATGATGAAGAAGTGATAGTGTTTGTTGCAGTCAAAGAAGAATCTTTTGAAGATGAGAAGACATTGATCTCACATATGGAACATAGTAATGAATGGATCATTGCTAGTGGGTGCTCACATCACATGACTGGTGACAAAAGTAAGCTTTTAAAACTAGATGAATTTGATGGTGGTATGGTCAGGTTTGGAAACAATACACCCTACATGGTAAGAGGTAAAGGTTCAATCTCTTTGAATGGTAAAAGCAATGTTGATGATTTCTATTGGGTTGAAGGTCTTACATATAAATTATTGATTGTTGGTTAGTTCAACAACAAAGATTATTATTTAGAGTTCAAAGGAGGTATGTGCGTGATATTTGGAAGCTCAAGAGATCTGATTGCTACTGGGAAAAAAACTAAAGGTAACATATACCATCTGAATACTATTGTTAATATTTGTTTGGTTGCTAAGGTTGAATATAGTTGGTTGCAGAAAAGAAGGTTATGTCATGTGAATTTTGATAGTTTGATCAAGGTTAGTAAGTCAAATGTTGTTAGGGGATTATCACAACTTGTGAAACCAAGTAATATAATGTGCAAGGAATGTCAGTTGGGTAAGTTGACTTGTTCTACTTTCAGTAGTAAATCTTTTTCATCTGAAAATATTGGATGTAGTACATACTGATCTTTATGGTCCTATGAGGACAAAGAGTTATCATGATGATAATTATTTCATGTTGTTTATTGATGATTATTCAAGAATGGTGTGTGTGACATTCTTGAAGGATAAATCTGAATCTTTCTATAAGTTCAAAGTGTTTAGGGAACTTGTTGAGATTGAAACAGGTAAGAGCTTGAAGTGTTTAAGATCAGACAGAGGAGGAGAGTTCACTTCATGGGAGTTCATTGTGTATTGTGAATAAAATGGAATCAAGAGACAGATGTCAGCGCCAAGGACTCCTCAATAAAATGGAATTGCATAAAGGGGGAACAAAACTATAGTTGATGTTGCCAGGACAATGATGATTCAAGGTGATGTACCTAAGTCATATTGGAGATAATACATTAGCACTGCAGTCTACACGATGAATCAGGTACAACTGAAAAAAGGAACTGATCAGACACCATATGAACTGTGGTATGGTCATACACCTAGTGTTAAATATTTTAAATTTTTTCGTAGTAGATGCTATATCAAGAGATATGATTTCACTGGGAAGTTTGATCCTAAGAGTGATGAAGGTATTTTTTGGGGACATTCTACCAAAAGAAAGGCCTATAAGTGTTTCAATAAAAGGACTAACAAGATGATTGAAATTACAAATGTGAAGGTAGATGAATATCCAGAGAAATCTGATGAAACAAGAAAGAAAGAATCAAAGAATGTCTAGGAGATTATGTATGTGCAACTTGAAGTGCAGGATACAGTTGAATAAAACAATGAGGGAAAAGTGGTTCAAACTGAAGAAGAAGCTCCTAGACCTAAACTGATTATTCCAAGGTATGTAAAGTTGAATCATTATACTGATCAAATCATAGGTGATAAAGCTAGAGGTGTGCAAACAAGAAGGAAAATCAGGGAAAATACATGTCTGATTTCAAAGTTTGAACCTAAGACCATGAATGAATCTTTGAAGAATGATGATTGGATAAAATCCACGGAGGAGGAACTTGATCAGATTGAAAAGAATGACACATGGTCACTTGTTCGTAGACCAGCAGGAAAGAATGTGATTGGTATAAAGTGGGTTTTCAGGAACTAACTAAATGAAGATGGAGAAGTGATTTGTGATAAGGCAAGACTTGTGTGTAAGGGCTATACACAAGAGGAATGACTAGACTATGGAGAGACATTTTCTCCTATGGCAAGACTTGAAGGGGTAAGGGTTTTACTTGCTTATGCTACCTATAAGAAGTTTAAAGTTTTTCAAATGGATGTCAAATCTGCTTTTCTAAATTGGATTCTTGAAGAAGAGGTTTACATAGAGAAACCAGATGGATTTTCTTTGACTGAGAATAAGGACATGGTGTGTGAGCTGCAAAAGGCACTATGTGGACTGAAACAAGCACCTAGAGCATGGTATAAAATATTACACTCTTATCTCATCAAGAATGATTTTGTAAGAACAAGTGAAGATAGTAATGTGTACTTGAAGGTGATAAGATACTGTTAGTTGAAGTGTTTTTGAATGAAATAATCTTTGGAGGAAATGATGAGATGAGCTTGGCATTTGTAGAAGAGATGAAGAAAGAGTTTGAGATGACAATTATAAGAGAAATTAAGTTCTTTATTGGATTACAAATTTCACCACTAAAGGATGGTATCTATATCACTCAGTCCAATTACATAAAGGAAGTATTGAATACCTTTGGAATGGAAGACTCAAAGCCCATTGGAACCCCCATGGTGACAGGACGAAATCTATCTAAGGATTATGAGTCAAGTGTAATGGATCCAACTCTATACGGATCCATGATTGGTAAGTTGTAATATGTTGTTCATAGTAGACTAGACATTGTACAAGAAGTTGGAATAGTGGTCATATTTCAAGATAATCCTAAGAGATCTCACATGGTAGTAATGAAGAGGATATTTAGGTACTTGAAAGGGACAGAAGGCTATGGTCTTTGGTATGCTCACAAAGGTGATTTCTCTTTGAGTGTTTTTACTGATGCAAATTGGGCACGAAACATTGATGACAGAAAGAGTACAAGGGGAGGAGCATTCTTCCTAGGAGGAAGAATTGTGTCATGGACAAGTAAGAAACAAAATTGCATCTCCCAATCTACTGCAGAAGTTGAGTATGTGGCAGCAGCTATCAATTGTACACAAATTGCATGGATGAAGCATATCCTAGAAGGTATCAAAGAGAAGGTAACTAAACCTGTGACTATCTATTGTGATAACACGAGTGAAACCAATATATCAAAGAATCCAGTAATGCATTCCAAGACTAAACATATTGCAATCAAGTATCATTTCTTATGAGAGAAAGTGCAGGAAAAAGTGGTCAAGTTGGAATATGTGCCAACCAAGGAACAACTAGAAGATATATTCATTAAACCATTACCTAAAGATATTATAGAGTATCTAAAAGGTAAGTTAGGGGTTATTCCTCTACCTAAAGGATACTAAGGTGTTGTAGGAATCAATCCAGCGGACTCATTGAATACCTTTCACTATTCAATTGATGATTAAGGGGACTACTCCTTAGGGGGAGAAGTCAGAGGCAAAGGAAGATGTTGCAGAAGTAGGTAACATATGTGGCGCATTTAGCATTGTTTTCAAAGGGGGAGATGAACTAGATATAGATATTGGGGAGAATATCATAAGAATACTTTGAAGATGAAGAACCATATGAAGACACAGGGAGAAGACTAGGAAGATCAAGATGATAAGTATCGGTGCATCAGCTAAGGGGAAGAAATTATTATCAGATCAATGCCAAGGGGGAGATTGTTGTCATAACTGATACATATTTTGATTGAGAATCGATTGGTACAGGTTTGATGAAAGGAAGATCATCTATTGTTTTTTCATTGATGTCAACTTAGTGGTGTATTTGTTGACAGTGTTCTTGATGTGCTGCTAAGTATTTGTGCAGATAAATTGTGTGTTGCAGTAGGAATTGGAGTGTGTGATCATTGATGGAGACTCAAGGATGTCTCTAGATTCATTTTTTATGATCATGTATTTTGGAAACAAAAATAGGGCAAGTTATGATCAATTGAAGGGTGATAGGGCAGACAGAAGAACAAACAGTGACAGACAGTGAATGATTTGATTATTCTATCAAATCAGTATGGATTCAAGTGTTGTGGTCATGATATGATTATCTTGACTAGGATATGTTATTGATATTATGATCACTACAAGATTGTTTTGGTGTCCAAATCAACAGATTGGAAATGTTATGAGCTTACCCTCTCAATTATGGGATCTCCACATAGACTAGGCCAATGAATGGGAATGATTGATTATGATCCTCTTCACTTGCACTTCAGGCTCTGCAAGACCTAGGTGGGTGAACCTATATGGGTGCCAGCAAGAAGTTGAGTCCACTTTTTGGGCAAAAAGTGGAAGTGTTTTTCCTATTTTTCAAATGTGCAGTCAATTGATGTCAAAATTTGAGGCACTTAGAGATTGAATCTCAGAAAAATTCACTAATAGAAAATGTAGTGCTCGGAGTCTAGTTTTCAAATATGTAATTTTTTTTAATATCGAAATGGTAAAAAATATATTTTAGTAGGCATGTTTAAAAACCCCTTTTCAAAATTTCAGTTTCAGGACCATACCACACACATGTACGACCACCCTATTTTGAAGTAAATAAATGAATTTTTGTTAATCCTTTTGGGGAAAGGTAGCTAACACATCAAAGATTGGTCA
>MU224061.1:6033582-6051736 GCA_018584345.1 Thuja plicata
AATTTAAAACTTTATATAACAATTTATTTTAATCCTATTTAAAAAAATTGTAAACATTAAACACAATGTACATTTTTTAACATTAAACTAATTAAAAACAACAATAAAAAATATTTTTAATAAAAAACAATAATACGTACCTGTAGTAGAAAAAATTGCAGCAGGGGGGTCGGTGGTAGCTCTCAAAAACGAGTACCCATCCAGAGAAAAATGTAATCACGTTTTGCAAATTGTGAAAATGATTTGCAAAACGGTTTAAAACAAATTTTAAATATTAAATCGATCAGATTTCCACAATCCATTGAATTTAGAGCTGAATTTCTGGTTTTTGGGCCTTCTTTCTCACCCCAGCCCTTCTTTTATCCTTTGAGTGAGGCCTAGTCTGCATCTTATTATTTTTCCTTATTGCTCTCTACTCATCCTGATGATGGATCACGGAGTGTGATCCGAAACGTTGATGCTTAAAAACACACACAATCAAAAACCAGAAATTCAGCTCTAAATTTTAAATAGTTTTAAAAAAGGGGCACCCAATTTTTAAAAAACGAGCACCCGTTTCTTAAAAAATGGGTGTCCGTTTTGCCACGGGCACCCGAACCAAAACGGGTGCCCGTTTTATATTTACGGCTCGGGCACCCGAACCATAACGAGTGCCCGTTTCTATTTGCCAATTTTTTTTGGCCGCGGACTTCCGCGAAATTGGCACTCAACTTTGTGCTTGCACCCATATCTCAAACCTAATCTATTGGTTGGAGACTTTTTATAGCAGATAACTGTATATAAAAATCAATTGATCTCTTAAGATGGCCAATCATTCTCAAGAATGATCAAACTGCAACTTGAACAAATGTTGAAAACTTTGAATTGCTTGCTTATGAATGCTTCAAAATAAAAAGGGTATAATTCTCATAAATTATGAATGTGATTGACAGAACAATGAACCTTGCAATTTTAGAAATATTCCCTGAATTATGAAATAATCATCAGACCGGTCTCTTATCCAATATTGGGCAGATAGAGTCAATCCTTGACCAAACCCTCACGTACAACTCTATGAGACAGTGAGTTACACACCATCCACTACCATATATACAGAAAAAAAGATCTTTGCAGAAAAAACCTTAGTCTAATTGAATTTAATTTCACTAAGAAAACCAATAAGACAGAGTTACATAGACAACACTTCATATTCAATCTCTGATGATTCAATATTAACTCTCTAACCCAATATTTTACCAAATATTAAATGATAGTAACTAACTTAGAATTAATAATCATAGAGGACTAATTTCGTCAAAAGTAAATGAACTTGCAATCTTCAATTTGGACAGAAAAGAGGGTCTTTGTATTAATTCAAAAAACATGTACAATTGATATGTACTTCAGTTGCATTGCCCTATACAATCATCTTCAAAATGCTATTGTCTACGGCTCATGATCAATTAATTCAAAAAACAGGTTCCCAATTAATTGAATAAGCCAATTTCCCATTTTATCAAGTTTGGTTGAAATTTTTTGCACATGTTCATGAGGAACTCTTAAAGCATCATCCTCATCATGAGATGAGTGAGAAGATTTATGCTCCATAGAAGGATTGGAATCATGAGTGATCAAATTGTCATCCAGGATCCTAAGGAAAGGAGATGAAGACTCGGGATCAAAGGAATCCATAAGTCTATGACTTCTTCTAACCGGGATACTATAATTAGGACTAGAAGTGGTAAAGCTCATACACCAATGCAATGCAAATGAACTAATTTAGGAAACACAAGATTTTGGTTTTTAATTTTTGAAATGTAAATGCAAGAACATAAAAGAAAGCTAATCTAATATGCATGCAAGATTTAACATGAAAGATGTAAATTTAACACCAAAAAGAAAGAGTTGTCTATCGCGGGCTCACCAAAATATAACATCTAAAATATTACATTTGAATATGTTATGGGGGTAAATAAGATGCTCTCCTTTTATCCTTAGATACACAAATGAAGGATCCAAATTGATTAACCCCAAAGGAAGGATCAATGCATAAATGAATCAATCATTTGAAAATAAGAGAAAAGAGGAAGATCTTAAATACCCATTTGGTTTATAGATTTGAATGTGTGATAGATTTAGAAAGATTAATAACTTTAATTGAAATGGATAGGAGAAAAGTACAAACCTTGAAATGTTTCAAATCTTAAGAATCTTGTTTTCGGGGGTTTGCACTCAGTTTCTAGAAAATTTGAGACCGGATTTGGAAGAGAAACGCAGAGACGAACAAATCCCAGAAATCTTTTTTTGTTCTGACATAGGTCCGATTTTGACCCTCAAGTCAATGTCACCATTGACCCAGAATTTTTGATTCTGACCTAGGGCAGAATCGACCTAAAAAGTCTCCGACGGGAAATCTGTTCTCGGATCCTAAAATTTTGTTGAAAAGGGTATCCAAATATGCACTCTGATTTGTTGTTCTGAACCTGTACCTGCAAGAAAAATGAATTGTTCGTTGGGGAGAGGGGTTTGCCTTGGTCAAACCCCGATTTTGGAATTAACCTCAAAGTATAATTGAAATTGCATAAGTAAAACAAAGTAAATTAAAAAATTCACCTTGCTTGTAGAAGCCCTTGTGGTGGATTCGAATCCGTGAATCCACAAGTATGTATGCACCAAAAAGGATGTAGAATGTAGAATGTCTCCAATCAATTACTTGTATATCTTCAACACCAATCTTGAATGGGTATTTGAATAGGAAGAGGCTTGGAGGAATGTGGATGGATAAATCTTCAACAAGAGGGCTCCATGGAGCTTGAATCCTTCAATGGCCACTAATGGATCTCCTTGATGAAATGAGTGCTTGAGAAGTGCTTGAATTCTTGAGAATGGATGAATGATTCAATGGCTACTTGGCTTGCTTCAAATCTTGCTTCTTCACCTTTGGATCTCACTCTTCAAGTCTTTGTCTTTGATTGCTCTTGCTTATAGTTCAAGTCTTTTTATTGTGGTTAGAGAAAATGAGAGGAGAAAGCTTCCTTTTCTATGAATCTAGGGCACAATATTCTATATAATTTAAGATTTGTTATTCCAAAGACCGAAACAGTCGACCCGGAAGCAGAAATTAACTCTTTCTAAAGCTCGACATCTGGAAACCCTGAAATTCTAGAATTTGAACCCTGGGCCAAAAAAAGGTAGATT
Source organism: Thuja plicata (assembly GCA_018584345.1). NCBI lineage: Eukaryota > Viridiplantae > Streptophyta > Pinopsida > Cupressales > Cupressaceae > Thuja > Thuja plicata. Next base: position 6,036,760 of record MU224061.1, read on the forward strand.
GTGACCTAGGTCAAGGTCAACCTCCCAAAAAGGTCGACCTTGACCCTGAGGTCAAAGTCCCAGTTTGCAATCTGGAGTGTCAGAAATAAGCTGGAAAAAGTGGAAATGGGGCAAAACATGGGGAAAAGGCCAGAGCCAAGTCAGGAACCCATTCAAGGCGCTTGACATGACCCCAAACTACTTACTCAAAAGGCTAAACCAGTCTAGAATGGAAGTGCTTCCATTTTCCGACTATACAACAATGTGGTGATTTTTTATTGATTCCTTATTTTTACATTTTACACCACATATATGTGGTTGAATGGTTTTCACACCCCTTTAAGGTGAAAAGACACCACCTTATATTAAAAAATAAAAAGCTTCTTTTGAAAAACCTAATCAACAAATTAATTAATAACTACCTATCTTTTGGATTTGGGTTTGGTCAGAAATCCAAAACATCTTGTGGAAAGCTAAGATTTTTACTGGAGCTTAGAAATTGTATTTTCTAAGCTAAGTCATTTTTTATATTTTTAATTTTTTATCGTTTTGCTTCTTTGTTGGCTTCATCTTTATAGCAGGTCAATTTTATAGCATCTCTGAAACCTTTGCTCGCAGAATTTTGATTGTTCCTGTCACAAAGCTTCCTTCCTTACTCCTTTAGCTTTGAATTAAAATAATATAATGTTGTATCCCATGTCTTGTACTCCATAATCTCATAAATTATTGGGCATGGGGTTTAGGAGGTCATTTTTTAGGGTTTTATCACTATATAGAGCTCCAAATTTTGCCAAAAATGTAGAGCTCCAACAGGATCTTTCTGGGGATGTATGCCCCTTGCGGGTATAGCGAGAATCCAGCTATCTCTAGTAGAAGAAGACCAAGTTCCAATCAATTTGGTTATGGAGTCACTGTATATAAATTACATCACATATAATTTGGTAGCCCAAGGCCACCAAAATATAAAATCAATACTTGCCTCTGTCAAAAATATTATTTTTATCACACTTCTGTGGCATCAATATGAAAATAATACTAAGATTTTCTTGATAAAATGTGTTGACACCTTCCCTTGTCTAGCTATACTGATTACTATCATGTTCTCTGATGATATGCATTCTCAAATTGAACAAGTCATACCTATACTCCTTGGAGTGTCTAGTCTCATCGGGCAATGCACAATTATATGCAATATGGAATCTTTTATTATTAACTTCTATATTGTGCATAGATATACTCACTTCTAACCTAGAAACATATCCAGACTGAGTTCCATTGTCATTAATCATACCACAAAAAAGGATTACAAGACATCAAACATGTGAGTGTACAAAGACCAATGAATTCATTATTATTCCCATTTTGACTATGATAGTCCCACAAAAACACATTCCCTTCTATGAAATTATATTCATGCATGTTTGAAACTTTCACCATATCTGAAGCTTTCATGGTGTTAAAATATGCGACATCACTTATTTCATTGCCTACATCCTTGGATGATGATATCACACTCTCCACATTGTATTGTTCAACCTCAAAACTCATTATACAACCCATACTATCTGAAAATGTTTCACCCTCCTCATATAATGGTCTTGAGTACATAGAGAAATCACCTTTGAAAACATCATCACAATAGTTTGTATAATCCCTTTCCATTGTCTCATCATATAATAGATTTGAAAAAAATTTGAATTCATTCTAATATGTACTTTCTTATTGTATCGTCTTAAAATGGAAGCACTTCCATGTTAAGAATGTTTAGCCCTCCTTAGGGGGTGTTTTTGACCATCATCACATTGTCCCCTCATTTCTGTATCCTCTCCTACTTTTGTGCCTATTTAGGAACCTGATTGGGCCTCTCCAAACACTATCTATCCCATCTGGCACATTCTGGCACATTTTCTAGGGGTTCTGACTCCCTGGGTCAAGGTCGACCTCAACCTTGACCTAGGTATTGGTCAACCTTGATTTTGACCCAAGTCCCCCTTTCCAGTTTGAAATTTTGTCGGTTGTCGAGGTCATTAAAATTTCATTTCCCACTTCCGGGTCGGTTGTTTTGGGTTTCGAAGTGACGACTCTTAAATTATATTTAATATAGGTCCTCTTCTAGGGATATAGGTCTAGTTGGAATTTAATTCTCCTATGTAGGTCTCTCTAGAATATTGTGCCCTAGAATCATATATAAGGAAGTTTTCTCCTCTCATTTTCTCTAAGTCATATCAAGCATAATCACAAGCGAACAACTATCAACCAAGCAAAAATTTTACATGTCCTCAAGCTTTCAAAATTCAATCAAGGTTTTCAAGTCTTCCTCTCAAGAATTCAAGTTCTCCTTTGAAGATCAAGGATTCAAGAATTCAATCCTTTGAAGGGATTTGGTTCAAACATTCAAGATTCAACATTCAAGCCCTAGATCTATCCATCATGGTGGTGTGATCTTCCTTCAAGATCCTTTGTGCATCCTCAAGATTCATTCATTCTCTCTTCAAGGTGGATTCCAAGAATACAATCATGGAGGTTTATGGTTTCTAATATTGAGTCCAAGCTTTCATATTTACATACTTGTTTACATTCAAAATACAATTGCATATCTATTGTCATAGCTTCATTATTAGATTTACTTCTACTACTTGATAGCATTTTCTATTTCAATTATTGATTTCAAGGTTAATTCCTAAATCGGGGTTTGACTAAGGAAACCCCCCCCCCCAAAAAAAAAAAAATTTGAAAAAATAAAATAAAAAAATAAACCATTTTTCTTGCAGGGACAGGTTCGGAATAGCGAATTGGAGTGCAGATTCGGATACCCTTTTCGGCAAATTATCAGGATCTAGAAACAGATTTTCTGTCAAACTATACAGGTCAGAATCATAAATTTTGGGTTAAAATTGACATTCATTTCTAGGTTAGAATCGACATTTTGTTTAGGGTCAAAATCGGAAATTATGGGTCGAAATCGGAAATTCTGGGTCAAATGTGACATTGATTTTTGGGTCAAAATATGAACTGAGCCAGATCATAAAAAGATTTCTGGGTTTTGTTCGTCTCTACATTTTTGTTCCAGATCCACTTGCAGATATTCCAAAAACTCATTGTAGACACCCAAAAATAGCATTATTCAGATCTGTAGCATTTTGAGGTTAGTACTTTTCTTCAATTCATTTCAATTAAAGTCTTTAATCTTCATAAATCTATCACACATTCTTTTCTATAAAATAGAATTTAAGGTCTTCCTCTTTATTCTCATTTCCAATCGATTGATTCATTTATGCATTGATCCTTCCTTTGGGGTTAATCAATTTGGATCCTTCCTTTGTGTATTTGGGGTTAAAAGGAACATCTTATCTTCCTTACCCATCACAATCAATATACATTTAAATAAAAACATCTATTTCTTACCTTACACTTATGTATGTTGATCATAATGTATACTTTCACTAAATGCATCATCTTCTTGATTGTCATCATGTGTTGCATCCATAGGATTATTATTAATGTTATCTCCTGAAGTTTCCTCCTGTTCATATACTATATGCAATTCTCTACTGTCATTTTTTCACCTAATACCTCTTGAATATGTGTTGAATCATTGACAAATATATTATGACAATTTGGGAACAAAATTGACCATCCTTCTTAATGTATTTTTCATATCTTGTATCTAACAAGTATGAAATTTCTTCTGTACTAAGAAGATCTTCATCCTTATCATCATAATCACTGATATGCATTCCCATACAAATCTTACCATGTATGAATTTTTCTACCATTTTTATCTATTTCAACACAAGTGTCATCATGGTTCTCTAGTATGGATGCTTCTTTATCTTCCATGTGACTAGTGCATTCATCTTCCTTACTATGTAATTCAGACAAATGGTATCATTCTAGATTTTCAGAGTCAACTTGTTCTTAAACATCCCCATCTAGGTATTCTTCATCCATTATGTTGAACAAAAGCTTCAAACTAGAATCACCTGAGATTTCCAATTCATGAATTTTATTTAAGAATTTATTGCATGGAAGCATGATGTCTGAAGGTATTTCCTGATAAATATTTACCATCCTTATGAACAAATGTGTTGTAGATTCACCTTCATATCTTTCCAAATTGAAAAGTCCATTCAATGGAAACATGTAAGGTTCTTCTTCCATAATGTAATTTTGATTTTCATCATGTTCATAGCACACGTTATCTTCTACATCGGGAAACATATGGAGAAACCATTTCTCTAAATCTTTCCATGATGAGACGCACTCTGTAGGTAATGAATCATACTCTTCTCTTACATTATCCTTCAATGTCCTAACAAATAATTTTATCATTGTATCTTCGACACAAATCTGATTTTCCTCTATGAATGTATAAAATGCATCCAAATGCTCAAGTGTTGATTCATCATATCTCCATGAAATTTTGGTACCAATTGTAAAATTTTAGAGAATAACTTATTAGGAATACATTGAAGTCTTCTGAGATCCAACAGCTTGATGTCATCTGGAATAAATGGTTTCCTCTGAAATGACTATTTATTTTGATACATTCTAAAATAAAATTGCTCTCTTTCAAAAAGGAAAATTTTCATCTCCTTCTAGATCTTCTCCCTCAGTAGAGTCACTGACTGAAATGTTTCTTTGAATAATAGAGTCGCGACCTCTTTTCGAGTAAAACATTTTTTTTTTATCTAGGTTCAGGTCTCCAAAAGATTCTATATTTAATCACCAAAGATTTCGGATATTTTCTTCTTCAACTGCCCAGTAGAGGCCAATCTATTGGTGCCCAAATCAACAAATTGAAAACCGTATGAGCTTTCCCTCTCATTTATGGGATCTCTAATTATTAGACTTGGCCAACAAACGAGAATGATCAATTATGATCTTCTTCCCCTGCACTTCGGGCTCTACAGGACCTAGGTGGATGAACCTATATCTCAACCCTATTTTATTGGTTGGAGACTTTTTATAGCAGATAACAGCCAATGAACACTTTGGGATCTCTCTCAAGATAGAAAGATGTTCTTGAGAATGATCAAACGGTTAAATGAATGCTAAAAACTTCAAAATGCTTTGTAATATGAATAAAATATGATTTGTATTTCTTGCAGATTTCAAATATATCAGATAGAATAATTGAACTTCAAATCCTTTTAAGAATTACTTCCTTTTGAATTAAACCTCAAACCAGTCCCTTATCCAATGTTGGGCAAATAGAGTCAAACTTCATTGAAATATTCATGTACAACTCTGGAAGATAGAGCCACACACCATCCACTACCATGTATGGTAAGGATCATTCCACAATATATATTTTAGTCAAATTGAATTTAATTTCTCAGGGAAAACCAATTAGACAAAGTTACATAAACAACACTTCATATGTAATTTTTGATGATCAAAATATATACTGAAAATAAATCTTCCACTAAGTATCTAATGATAGCAATTGATTTTGAAATCAATAATCACAGAGGACTAATTTGAATAAAAGGAAATGATCTTACAATCTGCAAGTTGAACAGAAAATAGGTTTCTTTGTATTAATATAAAAAAAGAGGTACAATTGATGTGTGCTTCAGTTGCAATATTCTATCTATCATTACAGAGTATTATTTGGGTATAATTTCTATCTATTTAGCCCCCCCGCCCCCCTCATCGATTTTGGTATCCCATTTTATACAAAAATGAAGGGATGCAACAAGTTTTAAACCAATGTGACTCTTCCTAACTAAACCCTAATTGCAACTGAAAACACGAAATTACAATGAAACTCTTGTGTTTTGGTGAAGTCATCGCCTTATAGGAATCTAAGAGAAATAGCTTCTCTTTCATCAGTTGTATCAATTGGAGCATCATCCTCAAGAGTTTGTACTCTGTAACCATGGAATTCTTCTTGGAATGTAAGGGGTGGATATGTTGGCCCTGTCTCTTCTTCTTCTCTTAATCCCCTTAGGACATGTGCCACTTCTGTTGAATCACACTCATTATCTCAATCATTATAAGAAACCAATGGAACAACATTTTCTTTATGTGGTGTTGGAGGAGGTGAATCTAAATCAGAATCTCATATTATTAACTTTCTCCTTTTCTTAGGAGGGGAAACTATATTCTCAGCTTCCTTAGGTTTCATCTATTCTTGACTCTTTCCATTTAACCTTTCAAAGTTTTCAATACATTTTTAAAACCCTTAAAACTCTGTTCTTCTCTTCATCGTAAAACCTAGGCATGCCTTTCTTTATTTTGTCCTCTTCTATTTTTAGCAAAACTCCCCACCTTTTGACTCTCTGAATAACTAATGAGAGTTCATCACAATTTCTAATTACATCTTCATCAATATTGAATTGATGCTTAAATTTGGCAACCATAGACTAGATATGTCCTTCTGGGTCATAATCTCTCCTTTTTCACTATCCAATCTACAATTACTTTTAATGTACTCATGTAGTTCATTGAGCATACTGGAACCAATAGTGAACCCAGCAAATTTCACAACATGGGGCATATATGTGGCTTTCCTCCTTGGAACAATGATCTCTCTTTCTAACCACAACATTTGCCACATAAATTCTAGAAACCCTACTCTTTCTGAAATGTGCATAGGCAATTTGTGGGGCTGATGCCTGCATCCATAAATTATGATCAACATGTGTTTAGGCTTACAAATATAATCCCCAAAGTTATGAGGATATTTCTTATCAGGAAAATACTCCTTGGGTCTAAGCATAGCCCTGATCTTCTGTGGAATTCTCTCCTCTTGTCGTCCTAGGAGCCTAAAAATCCATGACACAAATACATCATAGAACGTGTTGTAATTATAATCTCTACTATTTATATCCCAAGTTCAGCACCATAGTTGCACTGGCAATTTATTACCTCTCCCATCATTTGTACTTAATTTCAAAGAATGCATGAATTCTAAAACATTATGGTACAAAATCAGATGCACAAACATAGAATAATTTTTGAAAGATTTGGTTGTTTTCCACTTTGTTAATTGTTGATGCAATAACCTCTCAATCTCAGTGGAAAAATCAAATTCCAAATAACAGTTAGGGTTATAAATCCTCATTGACATATACATAAAATCCAAAGGTATTATTGACTGAGCCTCTTCTCCACATACCTGAGCCCATGCAAATTATGTATTCTGAAAGAAACCCATGAAATTGTTTATCAAATGCAGGCCCTTATTATCTACCAAAATCATCCAATTTTTAACACCTTTCTTCATAAAATTTGAGACCTCCTTGAACCCTGCACTTTTCGCCATTCTCTCATAGTCATTAACAAATTATTGTTTGTCAATTTTAGTCAATGCATACTTTCTCAAGCTAGAACATTCTTCAATATGTGCCCTACATATAACTACCAAAGGCATTCCATCTATTTTCCTTATCGTTATTGTCTATGTTATATAATGCTCAGCTAATACACTTGTGAGCTCCACATCAACGCTTATATTTGGTACTATAACTTTTTCCAAATCCAACTTCCAAGGGTTGCACCTAGGTTCCTTCTCATCTTTGTTTGCATAGAAAAACCAAAAAAAAGATCTCCCAGTGATCAGGATTTTTGAATCCTTGCATTCCTTCCATTCATCTGAGAAAATATTTTTCGTGCCTATATTTGTTGACCCTGGTAATAGGCTGAGTAATGTGTGTTGTGAAGGTTTCTCAGAGACCTCCTTAACATTTCCTTCTTTTTTCTTAGACATTTTGAAAATGAACAATTTATAGGCTCAGAAAAAAATTTACTTACTGGTTTAAGGCGTGCAAGTTTTTTTCCTTCAAGCAGCTTTTCTTGCTCTTCTTGCTCAACTCAATCTTCAATGCATATGACACTTTGAGCTATATTACCTCACTTTCTTTATAATCGACTCGCCTTAATTCTCATTTAATTTTGAGACATTCCGAGTGTGCAAAAAATCTATCAGCACACTTCAACTGGCAACTCGGCAACCTTCACAATTAATGATCACATTTTCGCCTTTTCGCTAGCGATTAATGTGTCCTCCGCGGGATAGCAAAAATTTGCTAATTCACAACCACATTTGACATCATTCACGAAATAGAAAAAAAATCGCTATCTCGCGGGCCCCTTATCCAGTACTTGCACAAACACAAAAATTTTCTATTTAGCCACTGCTCCGAACCTGGCCCGCGAAACAGCAAAAATGACCTTTATCATTTGTTTTCAAGGAAAAAATTCATTCTGTCATCTTCAATACGCCCATACTCCTAACTTTTGGATAATCTTCAAGCTTCGAGATGCAAAATTTCAGAATGACCCATCAGATTGTCGGAGTACTGCAAGGCATTGACAAAAGATCATTTTCTGCATGATAGCAAAATGTTGGAACAAGTTTGAGTAGTTGGTGTTAGATCGGTGAGCGGTGGTGATGCAATCGGTTGCAATGGATGTTTTCATGATCCAGATGTCAAGGTGACATGGCATAACAGATTTGTGATGTTAATTTGTTATTTCGTTGCTCAAGGTGATCGGATTTAATCAAGTTTTGGAAGCATGTTGAAGAAGTAAAAAAGGTTTGACTGTTCTTGATTTAAATCGAATGTGTGATGGATTTGAAGGCCGAGGCGGACTTAAAATTGTAATTAATAATTGGTCACACATTTTAGGGTTCAAGGATTGAGCGGGAATGAATTACAATGATAAAATTCAAATGTATTAGGTCATGTCTAAGGCGGTGGTCGCCTAATGAACTTGTGATGTATTTATATGTAAATTGATGAATTATGCAAGTGTAGATCGTGGAAGAAAAGGTGTGGTTGAGTGAAGAGAGAAGATTATCTACAAGAAGCAGAAGAGCTGTGCTTAATTGGATCTAGACAAGCAAAGGAGGAGTGCTACACCCAGATCATTGTACTTGTTGAATTCTAATAGGGTCTGCAAGAAAATCCCTTAACCAGGTAGATCCTAACAGGTCTTGATTAGTAAATCCTTTAACCAAGTGGCTCTTTAATTAGGGTTTAAATCCTTTAACAAGCTTACTCCTAATAGGGTAAAGCTCCTAACAGGGCTAGAGGTAAATCCCTTGACCGGGTGACTCCTAACAGGGTATGCTCCTCAGGGCATCATCATAAGCTCCTAACAGGGTATCATCGTAAGCTCCTAACAGGGTATCATCGTAAGCTCCTAACAGGGCTAGGCCTTTAACATGGCACATTTCAGAAGAGTGCAAATATTTGTGGGTTTTAATTCCCACCGTGGTTTTTCCCCCTGACCAAGGGTTCCACGTGAAAAATACTAGTGTCACTTTGTTGCATGTTTGGATGTTTATTTGGGCACTTTGTTTATTGTTGCATAAGGTTTAAGTAAATGAATATTGTTAGTGTGTTAAATGAATTGTGAAAATTTCTAATCTAGTAGATTACTGATTCCTTCTCATCTTTGTTTGCATAGAAAAACCAAAACAAAGATCTCCCAGTGATCGAGATTGTTGAATCTCTCCATTCCTTCCATTCATCTGAGAAAATATTTTTCGTGTCTATATCTGTTGACCCTGGTAATAGGCTGAGTAATGTGTGTTGTGGGGCTTTCTTAGAGACCTCCTTAACATTTCCTTCTTTCTTCTTAGACATTTTGAAAATGAACAATTTACAAGCTTAGAAAAAAAAAATCTACTTACTACTTTGAGGCATGCAAGTTTTTTTCCTTCAGCTAGCTCTGCCCGGTCTTCTTTCTCAGCTCAATCTTCAATGCATATGACATTCTGAGCTAGAATACCTCACTTTCTTTATAATCGACTCGCCTTAATGCTCATTTAATTTTGAAACATTTCGAGTGTGCAAAAAATCTATCAGCACACTGCAACTGTCAACTTGACAACCTTCACAATTAATGATCACATTTTCGCCTTTTCGCTAGTCATTAATGTGTCCTCCGTGGAATAGAAAAAATTTGCTACTTCGCAACCCCATTTGACACCATTCACGAAATAGCGAAAAATCGCTATCTCGCGGGCCCTTTATCCAGTACTTGCACAAACGCAAAATTTTGCTATTTAGCCACTGCTCTAGACCTGGAGCGCGAAACAGCGAAAATGACCTTTATCATTTGTTTTCAAGGAAAAAAACTCATTTTCATATTTAATATGCCCATGCTCCTAACTTTTGGATAATCTTCAAGCCTCGAGATGCAAAATTTCAAAATGACCCATTAGATTGGAGTACCACAAGGCATTAACAAAAGATCATTTTGTGCATGATAGCAAAATGTTTGAACAAGTTTGAGCAGTTGGTGTTAGATCGGTGAGCAATGGTGATGCGATCGGTTGTAGTGGATATTTTTGTGATCCAGGTGTCAAGGTGACGCGGCATAACAGATTTGTGATGTTAATTTGTTATTTCGTTGCTCGAGGTGATCGGATTTAATCAAGTTTTGGAAGCATGTTGAAGAAGTCAAAAAGGTTCGGCAGCGCTTGCCGAGACGGACTCAAAATTGTAATTAATAATTGGTCACACATTTTAGGGTTTAAGAAATGAGCAAGAATGAATTGCAATGATAAAATTCACATGTATTAGGTCATGTCTAAGGCGGTGGTCACCTAATGAACTTGTAATGTATTTATATGTAAATTGATGAATTATGCAAGTGTAGATCATAGATGAAAAGGTGTGGTCGAGTGAAGAGCAAACATTATTTGCAAGAAGCAGAAGAGTTGTGCTTAATTGGATCTATACAAGCAGAGGAGAAGTGCTACACCCATATAATTGTACTTGTTGAATTCTAATAGGTTCTGCAAGAAAATCCCTTAACTAAGTAGATCCTAACAAGTCTTGATCAGTAAATCCTTTAACAAGGTAGCTCTTTAATTAGGGTTTAAATACTTTAACAAGGTTACTCCTAATAGGGTAAAGCTCCTAACAGGGCTAGAGGTAAATTCCTTGACCGGGTGACTCCTAAAAGGGTATGCTCCTAACAGGGCATCATTGTAAGCTCCTAACAGGGCTAGGCCTTTAACATGGCATATTTTCGAAGAGCAAATATTTGTGGGTACTAATTCCCACTGTGTTTTTTCCCCTTGACCAAGGGTTTCCACGTGAAAAATACTGGTGTCACTTTGTTGCATGTTTGGATGTTTATTTGGGCACTTTGTTTATTGTTGCATAAGGTTTAAGTAGATGAATGTTGTTAATGTGTTGAATGAATTGTGAAAAGTTCTAATCTAATAGATTACAAATTCACTGCAAGAAGCAGGAGAGTTGTGCTTAATTGGATCTAGACAAGCAAAGTAAGAGTGTTACACCCAGATCATTGTACTTGTTGAATTCTAATAGGTTCTGCAAGAAAATCTCTTAACTGGGTAGATCCTAACAGGTCTTAATCAGTAAATCCTTTAACTAGGTGGCTCTTTAATTAGGGTTTAAATCCTTTAACAAGGTTACTCATAATAGGGTGAATCTCCTAACAGGGCTAGAGGTAAATCCCTTGACCGGGTGACTCCTAACAGGGTATGCTCCTAACAGGGCATCATTGTAAGCTCCTAACAGGGTATGCTCCTAACAAGGCATCATTGTAAGCTCCTAACAGGGCTAGGCCTTTAACATGGCACGTTTCAGAAGAGTGTAAATATTTGTGGGTACTAATTCCCACAGTGGTTTTTCCCCCTGGCCAAGGGTTTCCACGTGAAAAATACTGGTGTCACTTTGTTGCATGTTTGGAAGTTTATTTGGGCACTTTGTTTATTGTTGCATAAGGTTTAAGTAGATGAATGTTGTTAATGTGTTGAATGAATTGTGAAAAGTTCTAATCTAATAGATTACAAATTCACTGCAAGAAGCAGAAGAGTTGTGCTTAATCGGATCTAGACAAGCAGAGGAGGGGTGCTACACCCAAACCATTGTACTTGTTGAATTCTAATAGGTTTTTCAAGAAAATCTCTTAACTGGGTAGATCCTAACAGGTCTTGATCAGTAAATCCTTTAACCAGGTGGCTCTTTAATTAGGGTTCAAATCCTTTAACAAGGTTACTCCTAATAGGGTAAAGCTCCTAACAGGGCTAGAGGTAAATCCCTTGACCGGGTGACTCCTAACAAGGTATGCTCCTAACAGGGCATCATTGTAAGCTCCTAACAGGGCTAGGCCTGTAACATGGCACATTTCAAAAGAACCAAGGGTTTCCACGTGAAAAATACTGTTGTCACTTTGTTGCATGTTTGGATGTTTATTTGGGCACTTTGTTTATTGTTGCATAAGGTTTAAGTAGATGAATGTTGTTAATGTGTTGAATGAATTGTGAAAAGCTCTAATCTAATAGATTACTGATCCGCATAGCACTTAGAAAACCCTAACCCTTCCTTGAGAATATTGGAGAGCTCAAAAATTTGCAAATTCTTCAAACTAGATGTTTTTATGGACTCCTATAATATTGAATAATAATGCACGATAAAGTGATCCTCATTGCCAACATTATTGAATAACTATGCAAGGTAAAGTGATTATCTTTGCCTTCAGCACATATCAATCCTTTTTTGTTAGCTATAGCCAAGAACCAAATCTCTCCATTCATTCTAAGCATGAAAGGTTTTTTTATTGAAAAATGCATAGCATTTCCTTGAAGTTGTTGGTTTGGGTTCAACTATATCTTCTTGGAATATACAAAATAAGGCGTGTTACCTAACATTAGTAATAATTTCAATTATCGTAGTATTATTGAAGACTACAAACAATAAAATGTCAATAGCAATAGCTTAGCTTTGTCTTTTACAACTATTTCTATTTTATTTAAGTCTAATATAATACATATCTTCTATCAAAACTTTTTTTTGAAAATTTTAAAATAATATAATAATGAGTTTATGATTCACTCCAATTGAAGTGGATACTTAAAACACTAGGGATTTTCCAATTCAAGGAAAAAGTAAGCCAACCACAATAAATAATAATTGACACGGAAAAAGGAGTGATAACATATTATCCTGAGGGTGTGCATATCAACCACATTTTGCCATGTTGGCAAAGCATTTGGCGAATCTAATAACATATAGAGATAGAATTAGACATTCTTCCCTCCCAAGGGCCCTGACCTAGCGGAAACATTGGCCTCCTCCACCCCACTTCACCTATTGATCGAGGGTTGGGGAGTGGACTATCAAGCGATAGGACCTCGACCTTGCTATTTGTCTAGTTCAATGCAACCATCTATCTCCATCTCCTAGTCGATTGAGTTAGGTCAATGACCTTGCTCTTCCTCTAGGCTTTTCACAACATATAGATGATGTGAAACATAACTTTTAAATGAGTAATCTCACTCTTTCTCTTGTTTCGAATTTGAGGCTAATCACAACATATTAATAATGTCAAAGCAAACATGTACAAAACCACCTCTTTCTTGTTCTTCTCATCCATGTGCTACAGCTTCGCTAGGCCACTCTACTTTCGCTCACATTTTGATTAAAATGGATAAATCCACACCACTTCCAGGGGATGTGGTGCTTATGGTTGGGGACAGGTCTTGGACTCAAACATTGGAATATGAAGACCTCCCCTCTCGATGTCGGTGATGCTTCACTACTAGTCATCTAGCTACAAATTGTTCTCTTTTGTGTTGCAAAAGTGTTGCTACTTGGTGGAAGGATTCAAACAGTGATCATTTGAATGTTCGAGCTTCTGATTCTACCTCCGAGGACTCCTCATAGACTGACAATGAGGATGAAGCTCCTGCTACAAATCTATGTGACGCCTCGAATACCACTTATGCTCCTACTAGTGCAGCCCCCTCTGTCCATGAGGATCATTCTTTGCCTTTTGCTCCTACTCTGCTCCAAGCTTCCAATTGTCCAAATGGAGTTTCAAGATAATATTAACAATTTTCAAGTTCATTCTATATGATAAAATTGATTAATTTTTAATTGATTTTTCTTAATTTGCAAATTTACTTTTGAAACAATTGTCAAATTTTAACTTTTTTAATAAAAAACCTATAAACTTTACACCAGCAGTAAAATACCGTGCCAACAAGGGCATTTCTATGCAAAAAAACAAATTATATAAGCTAATATTATTCAAAATTGTAACAGTACAATATAACAAAAATAAACAGTTTTAAATGATCATAGTATTAGAGAGGGTTTAGCAGTTGATCATGTTCCAAAAATTGTGATAATACTTGTTGATTTAATGTCCAATATTTTTGACAATATTGCACCTATAGTTGGCAATTCAAAGTTGTTGATAATGGCTACCCATAATTGAATAAAATGTATTCATTTGTCCTAAAAAGGAACAGATCATATGATGTCACATCAGCGTAACAATAAAACATGACTTTGAGCACAAGTATTGGCCTCACTTTTTTTTTTGGCCTTCTTTGACACCTCAGCAGAAAGCATCTGATATGGCATCATATTTGACAATGTAACATTGACACATTACTTACATGTAGGAAACTTGCCAAGTTGTAAAAAATTGAAACTGATTTGAAATTTCAAAGTAAAATTTTGAGAAGCACAAAATTATAATACTTAACAACTGGGTTCTAGGTATGGAAAGGCTCCTTCTAATATACAGGAGTGGATGGAAAGGTCAACGATACCAATCATTGTGTCTTAGGCATATAAATATTTTTCTGTACAGCACCAGTACTCTGAAATAACTTGAACCTAAAAGCATTTTTTAATATTATCTTGAAAAGGGGTTACAATGGTATACTTGTAAGCGTTTTGATACCTTTCGAGTCCAGTGACGGCCATTCCATGGAACTCGTCCTTTTTAATCCACTCCAATTTGCACACCCTTCAAACGATCCTATAGAATGATTATTTCTAATGATTAGCCAAGGATTGGCAGAGCTTTTATACAGTTTTCCAGTAAAATTACTAAAATACAATTTATGAGTTCATGTTAAACTTAATACAATGGGAAAGAGAAGTACGACCATGGTAAAGATAATATATACAAGAAGGTGGATGCGTGCATGATAGCTGGGTTTAACATAAATTGGGTGCCAGTTCTGTTCAATTTTGATATAAGAGCA
>MU224061.1:6051878-6083102 GCA_018584345.1 Thuja plicata
ATAGCTGGGTTTAACATAAATTGGGTGCCAGTTCTGTTCAATTTTGATATAAGAGCAGCTACAGTTGGTTGGGCTGTGGAACGTGGTAACATAAATGGAGTGCCTGTTCTGTTTAATTTTGATAAAAAAAGGCAGTGCTAGTTAGTTGAAAATAATGTTTGATTTTCCCCAAACAAAGAAAATAGGTTCACCGATCAAAAGATAAAAATAGACAGTGAAATATAATCTGGATATTTAGTACAAAAATCAAAATTGTGCACAGAACAAAATTGCTTAGAAAGCATTAGAGGCTGGCATAACTGAGCGTAAAAAGTCTAAATTAACTGACTGTCATTTACACTGCTAAATTACAATTTATATTTAGAAGGGCATGAATATTTTAAAAATGGCATTAGAAAACTACTATCCTAGGTATCTCTTGTAAAAATGTCAAGTATGGAGACCGATATTGCTGTATACCTTATAAATAGATTTCGCCAATTTCTCTATTTCAAAAAAGAGAACTGACATCTCTTACATGTAGTTCAGTATTGAACTGCCTGCAATTACTACTCTATACTAATTGCATAATCAGATGCCCGATTATTTTTTCTTTGACACGGGGAGGTAGACTCCCTCTGTGGCTAGCCATATATTATCTGCATTTTTCTTTGTAATACCGCAAACCTGTAGAAACACATTATAATTTCTGTTAATAATAATATATTAAATGGTCCATAAAAGACTATCCAGACACAGACACAGAACACAGCAATTTCATATCTGCAGAAAATTATTATCCTTTCAATCAGTACAACAGTGTGAAATGCAAGCATGTACACTTCAGAATTTCCAAGACAACTTGACATGTAATTTCACCATCCTACGCTGGCACCACAGAAATCACCATAATAAAGTGTTGCTTTAACATCATTTTAGTTTAGTACTCTTTAGAAAGATGGGTTCTTGTGAAACACTACTCATGAAACATGGGTCAATAAGTTTGACTCAAAAACTACACAGTTGAATCCTACAGCAATATCACAATTCTTTTTCTAGTCAAAACTGTACTAAGCATCTGAAAACCAAAGATAAACCTCTGTTGCAAGACTTGCCAAGTACTCGGCAAGTGGCAAGTACTCACCGAGTTTTTAGGCTCTGCGAGTTTTTCTCTGCCCTCACCGAGTAATCGGCCTTGGTTTTATTCCTGCATTACACAGCAAAAAAATGTCTTTTTTCATTCTTATTTTCACATTTGCAGCAGTTGGTTTTGAGTTTCCAGTTTTCTAGTTCAGGGACAGGAGGATTTATACAAATATAATATTTAATTTCTTATACTTTATGTTATATTTATATAAATACTTTCAAGATGTTTGAGATAGGTTCCAGCTTCATAGGAGTTAAGAAGCAGATTCTAGATTTTGGGGGTTTTCGAAAATTTCTAGACTTAGCCTCAGTTGCCGGACCTAAGGACTTGAAAGCAGCCACCAACAAAGACTACCTAAGAGCTAGTTATGAAGACTTTGACATTTGACATTGATCAATGATCAAGCATCATAAGATTCATACTATGAAATGATTTAGTTTTACAATTATGTATATTTCTCTTATTATTTTGCATATATAATGCATATATATATACACACACACACACGAACCCATATGAATCATGATGGGAAAAAAATTCACGAATTCACGAACCAGATTCTCAAACCTAAATCCATCCCCGAACCCAAACCGGCAACTTAGAGTATTGGAGGCGAATTTGAGTTAATTTAAGGAGGGGAGTGGATTTGGTTTCACATTGGATGACATTGAGGAGTCAGATGAGGAGTCATTGTCAGTGCGAGGAGGAGCTACATCCAAGATGGAGAGCGAGTCACACACATCATCAGAGATACCGAGTGAGGAGGCACAGTCACGCCCAGTGCAGGGTTCTACTACTAGGACTAGACCCTCTAGTTCCTCTCTCGTATTTGTTAGTAGAGCTGGGAAGAGGAAGATATATTGTGATGATGTATTTACTTCTAGTTTTGTAGAAACTATTTAGTACTATTTTGCTTCTAGCCATTAGCATCCCGCATGAGAGTGTGATTTTGTACCCACTTTGCATTTATATATATCTAAACTCAACTAATTTCTTTTGTGTTCTCATTAATAAACTCATTGGATGCATCCTCTCATTGAATTTTCCAAAAAAATGCATTTCTAATTAAAATTAAGCTGTTTTTTAAGTTCCCGAGTTTTTTGCCAAGTTTTTTCAAAAACTAGCCAAGTTTTTCTTGAAATTTTTTTCAGGCCTTGGCGAGTTTCTGCCGAGTGAGAGTCTTGCAACCTTGGGATAAACATAGATTGATGTTTGTATGTCTGGACTGTCCTTTTGTTACAACTTTATAATGAACATGTGTGTTATATGAATATCCCTTGATAAATTACACTTTTTGTCGACTGGTAATAAAAGTGTAAAAAGTCTCAGCAACCTTCATATACTATAGTTGCAAATATCATTACAACCACCTACCAGGTATTTATATCCATTGAATCAAAATGTCCGAGGAAAAAAGGATCAATAATATGTTTAAGAAATATCATTATGGGGAAAGGCATTTGGATTAATTCTCATCATCCTAAATCTGCTTCTACACAATATTGACACACTATGCCTACATTTTAGAATTCATTCACACAAACTCAGTAGGAAGCAGTACATTTATACATCTGTACCTTACCAAAACAATAAACATGCTCTCAGCATGTCAACCACACAGAGACACTAATGTTCACTCTCTTCGGGGCAGTGAATGAATTCGTTTGAATCAGCAATGCTGTTGCAAGAGCCAGATTGTAGATGCTCAAAGATTTCAGTGCACTACATGAAGTCGCCAAATGTTCAATTCTTTGATTCATAAACTCAAAATTCCCTGATATTTTGAACTGTTAGCCCATAGTTTGCATAAATCTACAGAAAATCGTGATAATCAGTACTCAACCTAGGTGCCAATTTTTACATTTTTTTATTTAATCGATCAAACACAATTTGTGACTGGTGTTTGGCAATTTTATTAGGAAAAATAGAAAAACAAAATATGACATAAATTTAAGGTTTCTCAAAAAAATTTCTCAACTGTGCAGCATTTGTTTTCAGATTTTTTACGTAACCCAAATTTTTCCCAATTAACTGGAAAAACATTTTTTTTTGTTTGCCAACTTATTCCCAAGAAAGATTTTTGCTACGATGGTTGAAAACTTAAAGCAATAATGCTGCTAACTGTATTTCTGTGTTGATAACCTATTCGTCACCTTCAATTTATAGCGAAGGATGCTGGAGACAATAGCAACAACTATTTTCAGCAAAACCTGAGTAAAGCTTTGAGACAACCATCATGGAAAAAAAGAAAATGCAGGTCTCCATCAGCACACTTCTATGCCATTAAACTGGATGGTCATATTTGTCTTGGGTACTTAATCATGCATCTGTGATGGTCTGATTGCTCTTCTACTAAGTTGCCGGTTCGGGTTCGGGTTCAAGTTCGAAGAACTGGTTCGCCGGTTCGCCAAAATTTTGAAAAGGGGTTTGGGTTCGGGTTCGTTAGTACAAAAAAATGTAATTTTTTTTTATATATATATACATATTTTGATATTTATGCAGCCTAGAAGCATGAGTTAAGATTAGAATGTCACATAGTATCATAAAAAGTAAACATTTAAACAATAAAAACACTTGTAAATTCGTAATCATAGCATCATGAATCATGAATCCATGATCATACCATCATATACTTCAAGTTCAAGTTCAACATCAAAGATTCAAAACATTAATATTAAAATAAGAACATCAGTTCAAGTATCATTGTTTGAAGTTCAACTAATGGATTAATAATTTATTGATATTCTTCTTCTTCTTCATCATCATCATCATCATCATCTTCTTCATCGTCACAAATACGCCATAAAAAAATGTTTTAAGTGAAACCGCGGGCGAAATTCGTCACAAATTCGCACCAAATTCGTTTATTTTGTGAGATTCGCCTAGGTTCGAACCATCTCAACATGGGTTCGAATTTGGTGTTAAAAAATCAGACCCTGCCCGAAATTCTTGGACCCACAGTCGAACCGGACCTGGACCTCGAACCGGTTCGAATTTATCCAGCCCAGGAGGGTCAGGGGCTGAACCCGGTAACTTAGCTCTTCTATGATACACATAATTGAAAATGACATGCTTATCTTAGCAGAGCTTAAGAAGTAGACAAATTGCTATTAATGACCCCTTCTTTAATGTGTATGCTTGTTAGTAACTTCTAATCAAAGGCAAAGTCAACAATTATATAAGAGACCACTGTGTATACTTAGCCCATACGGAAGTAAATATACAATGTTCAAACCCTCAATAAATAGCAAAGCCCATAACTTATAAAGTTAAAATCACTTGAACCAATTTTACACCTAATCTTTATTTGATCACAAAAATATTAGTTTAACAGAAAAATAACACACCTCTTGCTGGCCACCAGCTATTCGATTGTATTTCTTATCATGACTATGTAAGTAACCACCAGTATCAACATGTTGCAGCCTTATCTTTTGATCTCTCATCCAGACATTCCCTTTACCTTCAATCTCAACCCTGTAAGTACGTTAAGGAAATGATACATAAACACTTAAGTACGCAACATCAAAAGGAAAGGATGTATTCAAAACACACCTATGAGCTGATAAATAATTAACTAACCTCCAATAATCACCCGTATCGGATTGAGATTCTCCTCCAAAGCAACTTACCTGCAGACAGGATATTAGATTGGAAATCAAAACTTGGTAGAGCAAACACTTCTAAACAAGTAGCTATCAACTTATACAATATTTTAATGGACAGAAGGAATCCCATTGAGAACTAGGACAATGACTAAAAGTTCAGTAGCCACCCAAACAGAAATGTCAATCTAAAACCATAATTTGACACCCATACAACGTTTGTTTCCAACAGATATTAAAAGTGAAAAACAGAGGGGCCTTGAACTTAAGGAATAGTTTGCAAACACTAGTGATGGTGAGAACCAATACTAAATAGCCTTCTTTTTTGGATAACCATCACTGAGGAGCTCGCAATACCATGCACTCACACAGCTTCAAATTCACCACAATTCCAAGGAAATGAATTTCCGGCTAAGAGATGGGAGTTGTGCCAATATGCTTTAAAATTTAATCTTTAAATTTCCTGCTGTAGTGATTAGAAGCCCTAAAGGGAAAATTTTGATATATTTTACCTAAACCCAAAGTTGCGTGGACACGGATACGGACACAATTACAGATACAGTATTGGATATTGATACAGCCATTTTTTAAGACCGCCAAAAGAGATACGGCTGGATACAACATTAATTAAGAACACATACACATATATTTAGCACAATTTTCTAAGTTATTAGAGGAGATTTTCATTACTTATAAAGCAATAGAGACACATAAGTGCTACATAAATAATTATGAGTTTATTTAACATCAAAAACAATAGAATTGAATTGGAAGATAACCTAATAAAAGGGTCGCTGAAATAGAAAAATATTTCATTTGTCTTTCTCATTTGGTGTAGCTTTTGTTTATAGTACAAAAAAAAAATTTAAAATTGCATGAATGAAGTTTTTTAAAATTAAATTTGGGAAGATTTATGTCAAATCAAATCACCTTGTATTCGGCATGGTTGGAAAATCAAGGTTCTTTGGGCACACATGGGTGCAGGATTTGATATGTATCTGGGCCGTATCGAATACGTATCCAAATCAGATGCGGGGATACGTGCCTCCAAGGAGGGACAGAGGAGTTTTCGGCTACTCTGCCTAAACCTATATATTGTCAATGTGGATTCACATGCAAACCTTCCAACCTATTGAAAGGGGTGATTATGAAGCCATGAGGTTCTAACCATCAAAGGGAACACTATGGGAAGCTTGGTTTCAGTATATAGCTTTTCTACAAGTTCCTAGGACCTATTTTGAGCAGGATTTGGTAGAACTAACCAAAAATTCATTTAACTATGTTGGGCAATTACTTATGTGAACACTAAAGTGCCCTGTAATAGTGGTATTAAAGCTAGACTAATTCTTCTACCCAAAAAAAGACCTGGCAAATTGAGTTTGAGAAACACTTTTCAAAAGTGCATCTAAGAAAGAAATGAATCATATATCTATAAAAAATCATGGCATTAGTTTGACTTGGAAGCTGAAGACAAAAAAGAGAAAATGAAAAAAGCCTGGACTTTGTTCCAGAAAGGAATCAGCAGCAACAAAATGGAAGATTTTAGCTCTTATCTAGCTGAAAATGAGGATCTCTTCACACCAGCACAAATGGCTAGGATCAGTGAGATTGGTGGTGGGATTAGATTCTTATACCACCATCTGTAATACACATGTACTTTTTAATTTTAGCTTAATACAGAGAGCTCCCTCCTACAGTAGTATCTGCTTAACAAATATTATGGCATTAAACACATTTCAAACATTTTTATTAAAAAACTTGTTCAAGAACATCAAGAACTCATGAACATGCACTTGAAGTATTCTATAGAATCCATATTTGGATGCCTCAAATCTATTTCAATTTAAGCTATTTGCTATGAAACATGAAGACTTTATGATGGTTTATGGTTAGTTTGTGTAATTTCACTTTATCACAGAAGCAGATCATTGAATTTCTGGTTTGAGAGCAAAAAAACTATTCACCACATGTTTAAAATTTATCCTTGTTTCCCATGAAAAATAGCATGCCTCTAGTTCTTCACGTAGGATCCTTTCCAGGCATTTCTGTAGCCTCAATGGCAGTTGTAAATCCTCAGAACTTTCATAAAAATTATGAAAAGGCTTGACATATCAGTGTTATGTTGTTATTTCCTCATAACAGGTCTATAAGAGTATAAAGTTAAACATATTTCATAAAACCAGTAAAGTAAGTGATCCAAGTATGACTCCAAATCAGAGTTGGTGTTCCCATCTCTTGGATTTGCAGATGATTGTTTGGGTAGGTGAGGGTTGAGAATGCATTGATTATGTCATGTATCATTACTTGTATTATTGAATTCAAATGGGCATGAGAGCCTAAGACACTTTCTTGTATATCATATTTCATGTTCTTATATCCTCTTGGATTTGCAGATGATTGTTTGGATTGGTGATGGTCGAGACTGCATTGATTATGCCATATAACATTACTTGTATTATTGAATTCAAATGGGCATTAGAGCCTAAGACACTTTCTTGTATATCATATTTCATGTTCTGATATCCTGGATTAAACACTTTTACATGTGAGATTTAATATGTCTATTATATATGTTGAAAATGAAGTATGAAGAGTCAAGTTCTCTCATGTACTGAAACCATCCAAGACTGGAAATGAAGTATGAATTCAAAGCATGCAACAGTACGATCACCACGGAAATTCTGAATTCACCAAGGAGGTTTCCCATTTGCCATTAAGTTTTGATCATTCACCACAGTCGTGCTTCAGTTGCCACACTGTGCATTTGTTGGGCAGCCACGCATTTGCCAAACTTTTTCACCACTTTCACCAAGCAGGAAATTCATCTGTCATATAACAGAGTTCCTTGAACATTTTCAAATTTTGAAACCAACAACACATTTTCTTGTTCCTTAATTCACCTTGATCCTTCTCGTATCACTGACCACTAGGTGCATTCTAGTAAAAAGACACATCAAGAGTGTACAATATAAACCGACAAACATGACAATGGGTGCAGCTTGGGATAATACCACAAAATAGCTACAACTTTGAATTCAAATATCGTAAGACCAAAACAAGTTTCACACAAACCCACATGAATGAAATAATGTAAGGAACTCTGCCCACTAGACCTTAAGAAAATGATGCAGCAAGGCCTTAAATGCTCTAATTGAAGTTTGTAAAAGCATTTATAGTGAATAAGGCACAAGACAGTAAAAAAAACACTTCACAAGAGCATAAATATAAAGAAATCAATAGACCAAAAAAAATGCACCAGAATATACCAAAAAGAGCCCATACCCAAAACCTGTTATGTTTCTAACAGGAACCTACTGTGAAACTGGGAAAACTTTCTACTTTTAAATGAAAGATGTCAAGTCTGAGATCTGCAGCTCTGATACAGCTGTTATGGGCCCAACTTTAGCTGTTACAACTACTGTAAACCTAAGATAGAACCAGACGTTTAGAGAAGAACAAATCTGAATCTAAATGTAAGATAATGGAAAAAAATAAAAACTAAGAATAAGAATGGGTTTTTGAAATAACTGCAGTTAATTTAAGTCCGAGTCTTGGCATTAAACTAATATTTCTCAATTCTGTAGAGATCTACGATCTGAAAACTATTACAAAACTGGAAATCTGAAAATGCAAAAAGAACAAATGACTGTCCAAACTATAATCTAAAATGGCACAAATATAAAGAGTTCAACAGAACAAAATACAACATGCACCAAATTATACCAAACAAAACCCATAAACAAATACCTCTAACGTTTATAACTGGTTCCTACTGTTAGTACTGGGAAAACTCTACAACATTAAATCTGAAAATTTCAAATCTGGATTAAAAATCTGAAATATACAGCTATTATTGGCCCAGACTTAGCTGTTACAAACGCTATAAACCAACGATTCTATGATAGGAACCTAAGTTACTGGGTTCCTTGGTAAAGGTCCCGAATCTAGTCCCAGTACATGTTGATGTGTGTTATATGACCTCATTAACAGTAGAATAAAATATTGAAGCATCTTATCCTCTCTTGATCAAAATTCCGTGTATGCTAAGATTGCAAGTAAGATCACGTGGGTAATTTCCAAGGTTCCTTCTAGGTTGGTAAGCTCAATGGTTAATGTAATATGCTGGTATCACGAGGGGGCTTGCGTTATATTTCTCAAGTCAACTTCGAACAATACTGGCTACGGGAGCTTTTGAATGATATTGCAATGAGAGTACTTTTTGGGGTTTTTCACAATATATGCAGAAAGTAAATGAGAGTAGGGTTGAGGGATTCTATTCTAATCCTAATAACTTGAAAGATGAATACTACTACGATGTAATCTACCAAAGTTTGCTTCGCCAAATTCAACTACACAAAGCTGGTGCAATCTTCAAGGGTTGTGCAAATAATTTTCATATCCCAATGAACACCATCAAAACGAACAATGTGCATCAAAAATAGAAATAAAGCATCCACATAATGGCTTGTATCCAACATTACGCTGCAATTAGGAATCACCTAAGAACAAAAGGTATGAGCAAGACAATTCCACCATAGCATTATTATCAAACGCATTCATCTAAATATTTGAAAACAAATCTACTTTAAGTGAGGGAACAAAGAGAACATGCAAGCACCAAAATACATCAAGAAATCACCAAACTTCAATGACAACTTTTTTATCTTGGTAGAAAGTAACGCATAAGCAACAATCTCCAAAATTTTGTCCTTCACAAATGAGAAGTGAGGCCTTTATATAGGTCTCAAATTACAATGAGTGGCCCGGATTGAAACAAAATTGATGGCTCAAATTTTGCCACCTCAGCCCTAATTAGGGTTAGGGCAAGGGAAGAGAGTCTAGGAATATTTCCAGAGAGTGATTTTTCAAGCTTTACTTTTAAGTGACTTTTTTAACTTAACAATCTTTTAATCAATTGCTTGACTTTTTCAGCTTTCCAAATTCAGAGCCAAACACTACTCTGTTCCTGTTTCTACCCAATGCTTATCAGTTATCAGGACACTCCTTCCAAAATAGACTTACTCAAATTTGTAGTTCTTAATCAAGAAGGGCTTCAAAATTGAAAACCCTAAAAGAAGGGGAACTATCTCACCATTCTAGACTTTGCCAAATTCATCGATCCTCACTTGGAACACAAGGAGGCTTAGGAGACTGACACCAGAACTACCAAGAAACACAAGCCAAAAGGGGCCAAGTGAACCAAAAAGCAGGGAGTCCCCATTTGCAATGGGGCAATGCTACCTTACCACATTCGCTGCATAGACATGGAAGTTGGAATTTGGTTCGTACCAAATTCGAATTTGATTCATATTCGTTATAAAGTCGTCGACGGACTGAGGAATTCGGTCTAAATTCGCCAAATAGGACCCTGCCAAAATTTTCAACGAATTCTGTCGACTTTATCCCATCCTCCATGAACCTGGATAGAATTCGCACGAATGTGGAACGAATCCGCATGCCACAACAATTTTTTGACTTTTCAAAAGTTTTTTTTTAACTTTTTAGGTCTATCAACCTTTTTCTACCTAAAACAGCATATGTTATAAAGTTTTTTTCACATTGAATATTTCATTTGTGAAGGCTACATGAGTTTTCTGAAGGCAACGTGAGTTTGTTCTTGGTGTTTGTCTCGACTCTCAAACCAGCATTTTACTCTCACACAGACCAAACAAAGTGGCACGGAAATCGCTTGTAGGGAGCTGAAGCTTGCAAATAACACTAACAAAGATAACAGGTAGGGTTTTGTAACTTGTTTATGTTCATTGTTTGTTTTTAAAAGTTTTTTTGCATTTTTTTTAACAAAATGAAATGAGCTCTCTAAGTCTAGATTTATTTTCTTTTTTTCATTTTAGTTTTTTGCTGCGTTGTTTGTAGATTCATAGAATGGCAAGTGTTTCTAGCACTGGAAACTCCCACTTTGAAACAGACAGATGCTCTCCACTATGGAAATATGTGGAAACTGTTCAACCAATGCCAGGTGGAGGAGGTTTTGTGTGGATTTGCAGCCATTGCAAAGAGGAATCTAGTAGCTCTTATAGTAGAGTGAAAGCACATTTGTGCTTTATTCCTCATAAAGGTATTAAATTGGGAATCCAAGAGTTAATGGGGTGCCACCTAAAACCCTTCTTCCAAACCACATTGTGAACAAATATATACAAGAGCAAAAACAAGCAGACAAAGCAGCTGGGAATGCAAATTCTCATCATTTGTAAAAGTCTAGAAACAAAACAAGAGCATCATCTATGGCTTCAATTTCCAATACCAGTGAACCAACCGTAGAGGGCCATCCATTCTTGCATGCACCTCAAGAACAGGTAACAAATAAGAGCGCAAAGAGGCCCTTGGAAATATCATTTCAGAATGAAGCTAGAGACATTGTCGAGGAAGACATAGCAAGATGCATCTATGCAAATGGATTGTCATTTAATGTTGTTCGCTCACCGTATTGGCAAAGAATGGTGAGATCAATTAATGAGGCTCCAAAGGCAAAGGGGTTCAAGGGCTCGGGTTATGAGAAGGTGCACACCACTTTATTGGACAGAGAGGTGATTCATGTAGAGGCTCTCATGCAGCCCATCAAGGATTCATAGATCGAAACAAGTGTGACCATAGTA
Organism: Thuja plicata; assembly: GCA_018584345.1. Taxonomy (NCBI): domain Eukaryota; kingdom Viridiplantae; phylum Streptophyta; class Pinopsida; order Cupressales; family Cupressaceae; genus Thuja; species Thuja plicata. The sequence continues at coordinate 6,063,224 of MU224061.1, forward strand.
TCCAATGGATGGAAAGATGCGAGAAATTGTCCTTTGGTCAATGTTATTGCAGTGTCCCCAAGAGGTGCAACGTTTCTGAAAGTTGTGGATTGTGAAGGGGAGGTGAAGGACGGTCCTTTCATTGCAAACATTCTCATCCAAGTCATTGAGCAAGTTGGCCCTCAAAATGTAGTTCAGATAATAACTGACAATGCCAAGAATTGTAGGGTTGTCGGGTTATTGGTTGAGGACCGCTTCGGACACATTTTTTGGACACCTTAGTGCCATCCACTCTCTCAACTAAATGCTGCAAAAAATTGGCACTAAAATTGGTTGGATCAAAAAAAAATGTATGAAGATGCACAAGAGATCCAAATGTTCGTCACAAACCACCATATGACGCAAGCCATATTCAGAAAATTCTTGAAATTGGAGCTCTTGAAGGTAAGTTAAATTATTTTAAAAATATATATATGTTTTAGAAATTTAGACTTTAAGTTTAGTTTAGTAAACTTTCTATGTTGTGATATGGGCATTTTAATCTTGATTTTAATTTTTAATTTATTATTGTTTTGATTTCAAAATAGGTTACTGAGACCCGCTTTGCCTCCAACACTATTGTTTTGAGACGCCTTGTGAAGGTTAAAGAGGCATTGTCTAGAATGGTAATCAGTGCTAATTGGAGCATATGGAGGCAATCTAATAGTACCAGGGCAGTTGCCATAAAGGCAATGATACTAGATGACTCTTGGTGGGATCGCGCTAAGTACCTCCTGAGGTTCACTAAGCCTATATTGAGCATAATCTGATACACTGCCATGGATAGGCCTTGTTTGGGTGAGGTATATGATGGCATAGACTCCATGATTGAGGATATTAACAAGATCATAAATGAGAGAGAGCAAGATCCTGAAGAAAAGTTCTTCAAGGAACTACAGATAATCATGGTAGAGAGATGGAACAAAATGACTACCCCTTTGCATCTCCTTGCCTTTGCATTGAGCTCCAGGTTCTATAGTCAGTCGGTCCTCAGGGAGAGTACCACTAGAGTTGCCCCATACAAATATCCTGAAGTTGCTCACGAGTACAAGGCAGCCCTTCGAAGACATACAACCTACAGTGAGGTCTGAATTCATGAGTTTAGTAAGCACTGATGATTGTGGTCTTGATGCTCTTGAAGACAAGAACAATGTTGATGCTCATAAATGGTGGTACTTCCATGGACAAATGTACCATCTACAACCCATTGCCATCAAAATTTATCACAAGTAAGCTCTTAACTCTAAAGATTCTAATTTCTAAATTCTTGTTGATGAATATTGAATTTATACTTTTAAAAATTTTATTCAAAACTCTTAACTCTCTAATTTCAAAATTGAAAATCCTTATAGGTTGTTAGTTCATCATCATCTGAGAGGAATTGGAGCACATACTCCTTCATCCACTCAATAAAACGCAATAGACTAAATTCCAAGAACGCAAATAACTTGGTCTTTGTGCATTCAAACTTGAGGCTCACAACACAAAGAAAATGCTTACAAAAAAGGGGAGGCAAGGCATTGGGATGTTGAACCAGAGCATGCAAAGTTGGAAGATTCGATTGCCCACTTTGATGCACTTGCACTTGATGATGGTGATCATGAGCTACCTAGTGATGTTGAGGCTGATCCAGAGGTTGAGCCTAACATTGCTAGTACCGATGCTAGTGGCACTTTTGTTGCTTCTAATCTGCAACAGCAGAATGATGATGATTTGTTTGATATTTTTTATGATATTTGATCATTGATGACTGATTAGTAATGTTGGCATTATTGTTTTTAAATTTTGAACCAAAACATTGATATGGTGGTGTATTTTGGTATTTTATTATGTCATTTGGACTAAAAAGTTAATATATGCGCTGGTGTATTTTGCTATGTTGCTTTATTATTAGCATAGTGGTGTATGAAATTATTTGCTGCTGCATATATATATATATATATATTTTTTTTTTTTTTTTTATTTTTTTTTTTTCTATATCTTGTACGGACGAACCCATCCCCAAAAAAAAATGGACGAATCTCGAACCTGCATTCGGAATCCGAACCGGCAACTTAGGGGCAATGTGTGAAAAGGTCACAACAATATAGTTCTGGTTTTGGCTCTGAGCCGGTCCTTGGGTTCAGCACGAGTCTCTGGCAGAACCCACAAAGAACCCGGGCTACCTGGAAGTACCCAAGCAGAAACCAAGGAGAACCCAAGGAGAGCCCACAGCTGTGGGTGCTCAAAAATAGGCCCCCAAAAACTCTAATTTTGACCTCTCAAAGCATGCCATTGCTCAATTTATGTTATTTAATTCTTCTCTCAGGCATATTTCACCATTTTTGCTTTGTTCTACAGCTGTAGCATTTTTCTTCAGAGGTGAACGCTGCAAAGGACTGAGACAAACATCAAAGGCTTAGGAATCGTTTATTTAAATTTTATGAGTATCACGCTTCAAACTTCTTATTATTATTTTATACGTTTGAAGTTTTGACTCAATGATGAATGAATTGAACGTGTATGAATCTATGATGTACATATAAACTTATAATTTTATAATATATGAATATGTGTGTGTGCACAAAAAAAAAAGCCGAACCCACATATCTGAACCCGAACACAAACCTGTACCAGAACCAGAACCAGAACCAAGATCATTAACTTAGATAGGAACCATATAGATTCAGAGCAGAACAAATCAAAATATAAACAATAAGAGTACTAAAAGAAACCAAATTTGGTAATAATAACAAGATTCTGAAATAATCTGCAGTAAATTAAGTCTCTCTTGGCTTTGATATAAAATGCTGTATTTAGATGTTTCTCAATTTGCTATAAAGATCTAAAATCTGAAAACTACAACAGAACTGGAAATTTTAATAATATCCTAAGAAAAATCTGAGACTAATTGTCTTTTGAAAGCTAATAAAAGAAAATAATGATACCATTGCTGGAAAGTAAAATTCACAGTACAAAATCAAACAAAAGGAGACAACTTTTACTTCAAAATATTGGCAACTCAAGCCACAAAAGGCATCAAGAACAATAAGGTTATTGAGGCTAAAATGCATCCTCAGGCCCCTGTACAAGGACTACCTCCCAAAGCATAATGTCATTTCTGAAGCCTAAGAACCTATGTATAACCACTTTTGGATAATTACTTATACAATACCTGCATAGATACATTTCATGCACATACAATCCTAAAAAGGCCAGTGGACCCATTAACACAATTAAGTAGTATTCCTATTTACATACATATAATGGGCTGGCTCTAAACCTTAAAATTTTAAAAAGTCATCATTATTATTGGCATCAAACAAAAAGGTACCTGCCTTCACATTATTTTAAAAATCTTGGAAGCAATTCTGAAGCATTGTTTCCTATTGGAATTTCCAAACAAAAGAAGAAAATTTACTCACCTCCATGTTACCACTAATAGGGGATGCATGCAAATGACTATGTAGCCATTTACGAGTCCTCATATGTTGCAAACGAATGATTGTCCCACTCTTGATCGCATCACCTTGCTTGGCAGAAGTATCAGGTATGGGAGCTACAATCTAAACAATGACATTAACATATAAATTAGAAAATAAAATACGACTTTTTGTGTACATTTTCAATCTTATCAAATTACACATAATAAATTGAATTGTTCTTCTAATATTGAATGTGCACTTAATCCAAAAGATCAAACAGATTCCCGTTAAAACTCATGTGCAATGACAGTGACCAGGTGCTAATTACAAACAAGAGCAAACAAGATCAATGCCCTCTATACTGCATTTGGATGCATAGACTCGCATATCGCACATTAACTTTAATTAACATGGTGTGGACACTAATGTAATCTTGAGAAGCATTAAGGATAAAATGTTAAAAGCAGGTTTCTGTGGAAATCTAAAATGATATATCAATGGCTCTATTCAAAACATGTAAAACTAAATTAGATGGATACAGATCTTGATATTTTAAACAATTTTTACACTTATTAAGAATGACATAAATTGTTGCTTTTCCTTTGAGAAACAAATGTTTTAATTTCTACAATTAGTATGATGACCTTAATAATAGTGCCATATCCCTAAATATTAGACAATGATGAATTAGAAAATTATAATTTAATAAAGTAGTTTGTTAGTCTGTGAACATAAAGAATAGTTTTGTCTTATCATGTAATGATGGTTGTTGGCATTAAATTGCATCATTATTGTCATTATTGACATGACTACTTTAATGCTTTGATGTGATCAACCTTGGATTATCATGTTGATTTATTTTTCTGATGGTGATGACTAACAAATTCATCCTTCATGCACGTTGAGGCAGTAACAGGTGTTACAAAGAAAGAGCCTAGAGGAAGAGATGCCATGCACACACACAATACCATCCAGTGTCTCATTATTTAATAGCGTGAATAGGATGACTGTGTATTACATTTGCATCGCTTTTATGCCATTCAATGTGTGTCAGCATGATTTATGATGTCATATAGCACCTTTTGAACAATGGCTTAGGTATATCCTGATTGTTAACCTTAATAGAACCAAGGGGATATTAACGAGTGATGTGTTTTATAGCACTTTAGTTCTCTCTTTAGAGTTGTCATGAGAATAAATTTCAATGGACATCTATTCTAAGGCATAATTATTGGAATCCAAAGGGAAAAAAGGTGTCAACCTATACTGCTCCGAGAAAACAAAAGACTGATGAGAAAGCGAGGGTTTTGTGCTGCCATGTATGGCACAGAGAAGGCAATGGTGAAATGATGCGCATACAACTTAGGAGAAATTATCACAATACCTGTTCACCATTCATTCTACAATCTATTATTGATCACATTCACCTTTTACAGCATGGTTTATTCCAAGAGATTGATTTTCTATTGTGGAATAGAGGAACTATAGTCCAACTCATGAATGGGTGGCAGAAAAGATACAAATAGAAAGCGATTTAGCTTCTTCCTTCCTCATTGGGACTTTCTAGGGTTGCTCACAGCTCCCTATATCTATAAGATTTTGTTTGGGTGAACATACACACGGTTACAACTTACAGTAGTAGGTCAGACCTGTTATAGCAAAGGAGATTTGAGTGCCATTCGAAATCCTGATTCTGTGACATTGTCACAAATGGGAAAAGTATCAGTCTACATTCTTTGTGCTTAGTACCATTGTTTTTGAGAATCATATTATTGAAAATTTAATAATCAATGTTTCTAATTTCAGCATAGAATTACAAGGAGTGATGTCATTCCACCAGCTTTTTATGTGAACATTGTATTAAATTTTTGTTCAATTAATATATAAGTATAGCACAATTCATCATTTATAAAATTAAAAAATGTTTATTTTGTGAGTTGTTATGAAACCCCACAACTGTGAATGCAATGAGAATACAGAACTATTATGGTTTTGGAATTGTGTACTGTAGAACACTAGAACACTATATAGGGATAGCCCTTCAAAATTATGTTTCACTGAAACTACACAAGAATGGGTTATATATATTGAATCAAAAGCATGGAGATTTAGATACTATAGTGTTAGGGAAAGCAAGCTTTGAAACATCTCTAATAGCAACAAACGGCTTGCATTGGTGAAATTCAAAACACTTGTATGCCATTAAAGTAGACTTGCCGATATCAGTACCATCTCTCTCTCTCTCTCTCTCTCTCTCTCTCTCTGTGTGTGTGTGTGGTGAATGTTCTTGTTACTTGAAATCGGTCATTAATATTATAATCTTTGCTTGAATCTTCCATCACTAGGATAGGTACATCAAGAATCAACCAAAGTAGTGTGATTTTATTAATTTTCTGGTACAGTAACTTTTCCATGAGATAGAACCTGAGATGGGAGTCATAAGCATGAAGAATCCTTAGATTCTTGATATCCTTAAGTGGCAGTGAAAGAATAGTGGATAATAAAACTTAATATGGGGGGTTGCTGATGACAATGTGTCTATTATGTCTCAATTAATATTATGACTGTACCTGAGTTTGACTCTTCAAAAAATAAGTTCAGTTAATTAGAACTTTGTTTTAGTTAAGTCGTTCTCTCTGATTGCAAAATGCCAAAACCCAATGGTTTGTAGTTCATCACCTGATAAGTACAGTAGTAAAGGAAAATTGAACATAAAAAGGAGAAAGGAGACTAGGTATTTGTATGGCAACACTCTGAAGTGGCCGCCTTCTTAGGACTATGCCATGTTTCATAAATTGGTCAGAGTAACGAGACTCAATTGGACTTGCCAAGGCTCTGTGAGACCGAGGCGACGCTAGCCAAGTCAGGAGACTCGCTGGACTTGCCGAGTCTTGGCTAGTCCCAACCCAGAGACTCAGAAATTTAATTTAAAAAAACTTACAAAATTACAATGTGTGTTTGGTTTATGACATGCCCATCTAGGATTTTAAAAAACATGAAAATGGTATGCACTGCCACGAGGAGTGCTACCCCTCAACCCCATTTTGGTGTTGTCCACAAACCCCTATCAAACTATCATTCTAGGCAAGTATTAGGCCAATGATGAATCATGATCATAAAAATCTATAAAATACATATCCCTTGTTGCAAATCTCTGCATCTTCACAATCAAAGCCACAAACAAGGATTATCTTGTTTCATACATTGGACAACTTGTTTAGCATACATGCTACAGTCCTTATACTGCTAAATACCAGTTAAGTCATAGTTGGTAAGAACTGCCATTTTCATATGCAAAATGTACCAATCGTGCCTTGCAGAGACAACTCATAGAATAATCCCATCAATTAGTATCCTAGCTCAGGTCAAAACAGAACATAACCATTTAATATTTATCTTTTTACTTAATCATTCCTCTTTGTTAATGAGCTTGTCAACAAAACATGCAGTCTTAAAGGCTTCAAGAAAAATTTAATAATAAATTCCTAACTTGATTATACACACCAGTCATTGAGACACAAGCAAATACCATTGCTACGTCAGCATCCAGGACCTACCTAAGACACCAGTGCATGACTTGACGTGATGTTGGGATTGGCACTGCAACCTCCTCTGAGCCATAGACTTATAATTCTAAGTGTGTGTAATTGCATACTTGTGTGATCAATGTATAATTGTGTATGGGATCGAATTAGCTTCTATTTGATGATGTTATTGTGTCTTTAAGGTTTATTTATTAAAGGTGCATTAAACAAGTTTTAAATCCTTATAAATATCTGAATTTCTTGGATTTTTCAATTGTCGAATCTTTGTCGATTTTTTACCGAGTCTGGATGCCAAATTCGAGTCCAAGTCAAAAATCAGCTTACCAAGTTCGAGCCAAGTCAGAGTCTCGTAACTATGGAATTATGTGATGGCCAAGGGGCTGATATCATTATATCATCTAAAGTAGTGGGATACTTCTCTTTTTCTCCCACATGACTCTTCGTGGTACACCATCATTCTTTGCTTTCTTAGATCTAGCAGTGGTGACAAAGATGTGTATGGAGAAAGTAGTGCATACATAGAATGATAGAAGATCATGGCATGATGGATATTGTATCATTGGATGGCATTAGAGAGATTGAGAGTGGTGTTGCGCGCTAGCTTGCAAAATATGCTTTTAGTAACTGTCTTGGAGTTCAACCTAGGCAATCATCATGATTGTGTGTTGCTTAGCATAGTCCAATATGGCCACATCTGATACACTTTATCACTGTAGCCTTGTTGCTAGGTATGACAGTGTTACAGGTAAATGAGAAGAATTTTGTCAATAATCATTCCTATATTTACTTAAGATGTGAATATAAACTAAGATAATAAAGATCTTTCCCATTCCTATATTTAGTATTTACTTAAGATGTGAATATAAACTAAGATAATAATGATCGTTCCATACCTATCAAATTCATTGTGGATCTTGGAATAACAATAGGTCAGCATGGTAAAAAACATGTAAGCTTTATGTGCAGCTGTATTTTTTATTTTTGTAAGTTATGAATGATCAGTAACCCTTCAATAAGAAGGCTATCAATAAAAGGTGTCTTGAACCTGGGTAGAACAATCTTGGTTAAAGTATCTTAGCTCCATCATATGTCGGATGAAAGAAATTGTTGTAATAATGCATTTCTACACCCCTTGTATATCATTTAATGAAAACACTACCTTGATAATCATAAGTTTGTTCTCATTATTACTTTGGCATCAAAATGACAATGTCTCAATTATGATAGCTGAGATGGGGGAATATACCTGTATCAGATATTATCATAGACAATTATGAAATATAAGTATTAGGATAGTACAGTGTGAACATGTAATTTGTGAATTGATTTATTAAGCTGTTAGGAAATAAGAAGCATCGTTGCACACAAAGTGTTGTTATTGCGGCTAGAGGACTTTAGGGTTATGCATTGAGGACTCCCTGGAAGTTAGAGTATAAGACCTGTGCCAATACTAATTATGGTAACAATTTTGTAGCAAATAGTCGTTTCTTGAGCTTGTCAGTTGTGGAATGTTACTTACATATCTCATTTATAGACCGGCAAAGTATAACTTATTACTAAGACCTAATCTGAAGTACCTTGCAAAGGTGGCATAAATTATACTTGATACTTGAGCCCTTGACAAAGAGTGTCACCAAATCGCTTCTTTACTAAAACAAGAAAATAGGTAAGTGCTAACTTGTTAAAAGCACACAGGATAAGTTAATCAGGATGGGACATACGCATGGTCATGCATAAGTACGCAATGAAATGTACATCTGCCAATTATTTGATGTAAAACTTACTACTAAGACCTACTCTAAGTACCTTGGAAAGGTGGCACAAATTATACTTGACTCTTGAGCCCTTGAGAAAGGTTGTAGCCAAATTACTTCTTTACTAAAACTACAAAATAGGTAACTTGGTAACAGGGCACTGGATAAGTTTGATGAGGATGGTAATGCATTAAAGATGCAATGAAATGCACATCTGCCAATTATTTGAAGTAAGAATTATTACTCAGACCTACTCTCAAGTACCTTGCAAATGTGGCACAAATTATACTCGATTATTGAGCCCTTGAGAAAAGGTATAGCCAAATTACTTCTTTACAAAAACTAGAAAATAAGAAGCTTGTTAACAGGGCACTGGATAAGTTTGATGAGAATTGGACAGAGGCATGTTAAGCATTTAAGACGCAATGAAATGTACATCTGCCAATTATTTAGTGCTCTGAGGAAAGAATAGGGCAAATGTTGCATAGTTAAACATAGATGATTAGAATATTAATAAAAAATTAGGGCATTACATATATATCACATCTAAATTTTAGTAATGCATTAAGATATGGCATCCAAGCATATACACTAGGCCTTGGATATAACTGCATAGTGTACCAAAGTTTGGGAGCATGTAGAATTGCATAACTAAATTCTAGTTGGGAAATTGCTTCTGCACATAACAAAGCTAAAGGCCACAATTCCAAAAGAAAACTAAATTGATCACCAACAGCTCAGAGCTACCGGTTGCACCAAAAATAAAACCAAAAACACAATATTTCAGTAACAAAGATGATAGGAAAAAATGGACCGAAAATACTAGATACTAAACACCTCAAGTTCCTGCTCATCTACGCATCTATGTCTACTTCAACTCTCTATTCAAAGAGCTAATTGTTATAGAAATCAAAAAACAATGAACCCTTTGACATAACTCACTTAAAAACAAGTGACTTACCCAATAACTATTGGCATCATCGACATTTGGAAAACCAGTAACAGACTGTTGCCCACTTCCAGAACCATATGGAACATCATGTGAGTGTAAACGGAACTTGGTGCGTTCATGCATCAACTTCAAAACAGAGCCATATGTAATCTGCAAAACCCAGATAAAAATCATCACAGATTTCCTCTATCCTGTATGTGTATCATGTCAACTAAAAGGCAGTATAGCAATATCATTCCATGTACAACATGTAACAGTATTAAAACACATACTTACAATGCAGTCCATTTCTGAAAACCCAAAATTTATCAACAATACAATGAAGCCATTAAGTTCTAAAAATGCAAGATTCCTTGTAAACCTATTTCAGATGAATATGCGGTACTCTTCATGGGGGGGGGAATAATCAGATTTATTAAATTTCACAATTACCTTTGTATACATATAAGAGGATCGCAATTAATGACAGACACTAATACCAAATAAGCATCTTCTAAAAATGTATGCAATCTTGCTTTCACAGAACCAAGACAACGATAGTGCTAAGTTGACTTATGATAAAATGATCAAAAACTGAGAGTATGGGTGAATTTGACCAGTCCTCTACAATTGAATGCAGAAAATAGGTAAAATGGCACATCCAACTCCCTGTGTGCAGAGTGTTAAATTGAACATGCCAAAGGATTGACTTTGTCGAGCAATCTACAATACAATGTTGAGTTCGATAAAATGGCACATTCAACTCACTGTTTTCAGAGAATCCAACTGAGCGCACTGATTCAATTTGACAAATCATGTATGATAAAATGATACGAAACCGAGAGAACTCGTGAAAATTGGCAGCCCTTTTAATAAAAAATTAGAATTGGGGAAAATGCCACATTTAACAGACGTTGTGCAGAGTACCCAACTGAAGGCACCGGTTGAATTTAATAAACACCCTATTGTATTATCTTAAAATTTGATAGAAAATCGCATTATTGAAATCATTAGTTGCAGCATGCTTAACGGAAGAACGGCAAGCGAATATAATAACACATAGTAGTTATGATAAAATATTAAATAAAAAAACGCCAAATCGAACTGCGTGTGTGAGGGATAACCAATTGGAGAGTGTCGGGCTAATTTCGCGAATCGTAAGAGACATGATAGAATGTTAAAATTGATCACAATACCACGTCTAACTCACTGGGTACAGTTGGACTTAAAAAATAAAAACTGACGAGAACGGTATTCCCTTGATCGCGGCAAATAGGCTGAATGCTTTAAAAAAAATCACATACAACAATAATTGAAAAGAAGGGCAACAAACCTCGATTGGATCTGATGATGCCGCCCAGGCAGGGGATGCAGACGACTCATCCCACGGCAGATCAAGCAGAAGAAGCAGCGCAATCCCTAGCAAAGAAATACCCATCACAAATAGTGTGATCAAGAACCAATTTTGCTGCCAGAACGGTAATTCAGAAGATGTGGAAACCGTGTATATAATCCTTGTGGGTGTACTTGTTGACCTTACGGTAGTATTAGGCCGCCTGTGATGAAGTGATGATGAAGATCCTCCAGCAGAGCCTCCTTTCGGAGCCACCTTGCCTGCTACCTGATTATCCAGAGCTTTGAATGAGCATCCAAATCAATTTCTACGCATTTTTGCCTCGGGATCTTTTGGTGTGAAAAAATTGCTTCGCTTAGGTAATGAATATGTGGGTTATTGTGGGTTATTGTATATAGAAACAAAGGGAGTATCAAATTCATCTGACAGCTTTTTAGCCAATGGGTGATTGCCAGGTCGAACTAGTGTATACTTGGAAGATTATGATTGGGTGAAACGACTTGTATGGTTTTTATTTGCTTTCAGAATTTTAAGCGACTTGTTCTTGACTTTGAAAGGATTTTATAAATATAAGTCAAATTTTATTGGAAGTTAGGCTGGGGTCCCATGGAAGGGGGGCTTCCTTAAAAATAGAGCTGTGGCTGCTGAGATTTTTTAGGAATGTTTAAAGGTGAGTGGTCTTATGAATTTTATAAAATGTTTCATCTTAAAAATTTAAGCTGCTAAATTTAAGGAAATTTGAGAGATTTTAAATTTAAAATATATAAAATAAAAAGTAAAAACTTTATTTTCTTTCTAATTTTTTTTTAGGTGGGAAATAAATGAGCACATTGTTGGCATGTAGCTTAAATTTTTCCTAAGCTGGTGGGGCTATTTCCAGCCCCACCCCATTTTCACCCACTCAAATTTGGAGGCCTAAAAAGTAGGGGCTCCTATTTTGGAGGAAAAGATTCCAAATAATCCTTTAACCCCCAAAATAATTTCTCATGGGACCTCCCTTTCCTTAAAAATAGAGCCCAAGCCCCCCTCATGGGACCCCTGCCTTAAAGTCCTCCCGAAATTTTTGGGATCTCTTAATGCACTTATGGGTGTAACGTGTATTAGGCAAAATATGTCCTTCTATATAGGGAAACTCCCCACTAGTTGTTAGGGGTCTAATAATCGTGACCTTTTTGTCATGTTGACCTCCCAATTACTAATATTAAAGGAGTCCCAAAAATGATAACACGTGTACCAATAGTCGATCACACATGTACTAATAGCCGACCATTTTTTACCTTTTTTGGTTGGTAATTGGTTCATTTGTGCACCACTATTAGGACATTTGGTTACGACTACTAAGACATTTGGCCACAAGTACTAGCATTTTTGAGTAAACCGTTATTGGTGCAAAAACATAGTGGGTATAGGGCAACACTTTGAAAAGGCCATTTTTTACCACTATGTGTTCGACGATCTCTACAGAGAGATCTGTGGATACCCATAAGCCGAAACCTTAACTTTAAGCAGCTAACTCACATACGGAGATACACCGAAAAAATCGTCAAAATCTAACTTACGGTTTAGGAGTTATAGGTGTGTAAAGTTAGCTTGGATGGCTACTGGGGACTATCCCCTAAATAGACATTAGCATTGTTAACTATAAGTAACAATTCGATGCATAGGTTTAATGTGCACATTGATGTTTTTTAATATGTCAAAATTTTGTTAGAAGTAGATAAACTTTTTATACTGAAATTTTTAATTGGATAATAAAAATGATATAAAATTTATATAATTTATAAATAGATTTATTTTTTTTTATCAATGGTAAAATATTTTATTAATATAAAAAGAACTTTTACATCAGCCTGTTTTTTAACTAGAAACTGTCATATAGTCCTTATTGACTTGTCTCAAAAAACCAACGCTACCCCCAATACCATCCATCTACGACTACTTCCCATTTCCTCTATTTGCATACTTACAATCAAAATTGTCCATTCCTTACAAAATTGGACAGTGTCAGACAGAAACCCTTATAGATCAATAACATCCCTACTATTAGAGCAAATATCCTTCAAAAATAGACAACACTAACATCCTAGACATAATTAACAACCTGAAGTAGAAAGGACGACTTTGTTGGGGACAGAGATGTAAAAGTTTTGCTAAACCTTTCAAGGAATCTTGGGTATTCTACTATTTATATCATTTGACCCATCCGAGTCACCAACAAGATGGCGACTCTGTTGGGGATTTACAGTAAATTGTCATAGCTGGTCAGTAAGTTGATCATTGGAAGCATAGAGTGACTCAAGTTGGGTCTCTTGTCATTTGTTTTATCTTGAGAGTTCTCTATTTGCAAATATTCATATCAGTTAGTGTTGTGATCCCAACTAGTATTGGGTGGCGACTCTGAGTTTTATCTGCAACAGTGCTGAGTATTAAAAAAAAGTCATTTTGTCACACACTTTCCAATATGAGTTATAGAGGCACCAGATCTCGGTCAAAGAGACATCCTGAAGAAAGGTTGGGAGATGATTTCCCAACTACATCCAAAGCTGATCAACCAAGAAGAGGAAGGGATATCAGAGGTATCCCTCAAGATGAAACACAAGGGGAAGACACTAGAGAAGAAAGACCAATTCGTGTAGCCATGAAGGAAATTCATCATAATATGAAGAGGTTGCAGATGAGGGACTAGGTACTTCTGGATATTATAGTTCTCCTAATGACATAGATGAGGAGGACTCTGACACTACTCTCCCATATTCAAAAAATGTTGATGATGAAGTTAAGTAATGGACAAGACGTCTCCAAAAGGAAATGTCCATCACACAACAAAGGAACAAAGAAAGAGAAGATGAGAAAAGGACAAATCTGATAAAAAAGAAAAGGAATCAGAGGACATCATTTCTAAAATCCCTCAGGTTTTCTTAAATACAAATCATGTCAACACTCCTTTGAGAGCTGTGAATCCTTTTTTCTTGACTTTAGTTATTAATGGTAAGATGTTAAAAATTTGTATGATTGATTCAGAAGCATCCAATATAGTTATGCATGTAGAGATAATGAAGGCAATAGGACTGCAGGTAGATAGTCCTCATGGGAGATGTCAAGCAATGGACTCAAGGGAAGTGTTTGTCATAGGTACTATCAAGGCTCTGTCTTATAGACTTTCAGCATTTCCAGAAAAGGTACTAACAATGAGTGTCCTTGTAGTTGACATCCCTCCCCAATATGGTATGCTATTATCCAGGAAATGGAGAACATCGATGGGAGGAAGTGTCCAATGTGACTTGTCATTTGCAGCCTTTAATATTGTTGGTCAAAATGTCAAGGTGTCTAGAGAGACCAGAACCCCTCATATGATTGAGGAAAATGAAGATGAAACTATGAATTATTTCTTGGATACTGATATTGGATCCTTGCAAATCCAAGGCATTACTTGGTTGAAGATGAGGTCCAGCGTTTTGCTTTTATCTGAGGACAAAGAGAAATTGTCAGAACAAAATGATTTGTGGACTATGTACTTTAATGATGTCAGTTCAAAATATGGAGGTGGTGTGGGAGTTTCATTGGTAGCTCCTAGTGGTAAAACCTTTAAGTTCTCATTTACTTTGCTATTCACATACATAAATGATGTTGCAGAGTATGAAGCCTTGTTGATAGGTTTAAGATTTGCTTTAGGGCACAAGATCAGAAATCTCAGAGTGGTTGGAGGCTCTGAATTAGTGATTTCTCAAACAAGAGCCAGGTACACTTCTAGGAATCAGAAGTTCAAGTAGTATGGGAATGTTGTTTGCGATGAAGTGGAGAAGTTTGATGCATTTGGCATTGATTCGATAGGGAAGAGTCATAACAAAATGGCAGACTTACTAACTGATATTTCTTTGAGGCCAGAGGAAACTACATTTGCAAAAATTTCTAAGATAGAAATTCAATCCAAGCCTTCCATTCCAACCAATGATTCTTAGTCATTCATTAAACCATTTCAGAATGGTCCTTCAACTTATCAGCATGTGCAGTTACTTGATGAATATGTGGATAAGTGCTCTCCTTCCAACATACAAGATATTGGTTTGTATAAGTTTATTGATTTACAAGAAAAATCTTTAGGAAATTATGTTGTTTGTATGCAAACCAATGACAGAATAATAAATAAGGGATCCAACAATGTGGCAGAATGTAAGTTCCATCTTTTTCAACTGAATGATGACTCTCCGAGGTGTGGCAGTGAGCTAAAAGGTGTTGAGAATTGCATTTGTTATGATTTTTTTGTATCTAATCAATGTGACATGCATATGCCACATGTCTTACATTTTCAACATTTGTCTAATTTTATTTTAAGCTCTTCTGATGGATATAATGCTATTTTTCTATGTGATGAGCTGATGGTACATAGCAATGGATATGATCAGATAGATGAAAGTGGTTGTTTCAGATTGTTTCTAGAACAAGGAGCAGAAAAATTTGTTTATGATAAGGGCAAACTGGATCAGAGAATTGGTGATGGTTTCAAACCATCAACACTAATTTGACTCCTTAGGATCAATAAAAAAGGTGGCAGAGCTGAGTTCTTTTCTGCTACAAGTTTGTACATATTCTTTGTGTTTTTTCTGTTTTAGGTTAGGTTTCATGTTTTGTAGGTAGTCTGCTTATCCCAGAAATTTTGAATCCTTGCTATGTCTGCAAGAGACATATATCCTCAGACGAAGCCACTGTTAGCACTTGTCTTTGCAATTGTTTCCGGTCTCTGGCCTGAACCCTAAGTCTTGATTGAGTTATTTTTGTGCTAAAACCCTAAACCCTTCAAGACTTGTTCTGATTTCACGTTACTTTTCCAAGCCACTTAGTATCTTTTTTCAGTCATGTGCGCTTTTAACCTTGCCTTATCTTGCAATCTCCCAATCAGATCGAATATGCTCTTTTCATTCAAAGATTACGCACGCATCGTAGATCCAATTCTGATCATGTGGTTGGCGCTGAGTCGCTAGATCAAGTTCAAGTTCATGTTTTTATTCAAAGATCTATCACAAACCGTGGATGCAGATCTCATCATATGGCTGGTGCATAATCTCATGTTTAAGCCTGCTCAAGTAAAGCATTGGGAGATGCAGAGATACTTTTATCTTTGAATCTCATGATTTAACCATGGTCAAGATAGGGTTTGTAGATTTCTTTGGTCGCAAGATCTCCAGATAGACTCAAGGTTAAATGAAATGTTTTGAGACTTGGCAAGGATCGTCGATCTTGTCTAAGATGAGCAGCTAGTGCTAGATCTCCATATAATAGTCAGAGTCAATCTTTTATTCAGCAATTCAGTGAGGGTCGTTGATCAGGTTCTTTTCCTGTCTTGATTGTGTGGCCTGTGCCAAATCTCCGGATCAAATCATGGTTAGTGTTTTCATTCAGTGACTTGGCGACTTATTTTATCTCCAGATCTAACTCTAAGTCAGGGCCAAGTTGGGTCAAGTTTATTGCGAGATTCAGCACAAGTCATTGGTATAGATCAAGATCAAGGGTTATCTCCTAATCTTGGAAAGAATTGGTTAAGTACAAAAGGATTCAGAGATTCGGCGCAAACCGTTGATGTAATGAAGATCTTGTGGCTGGCATGTAATCTCTGAATGAAAATCGAGTTAAGTAATTTGTTTAGCGATTTAGAGACACAATTATCTCTGAATCTCTAAATTTAATCAGGGTTAAGCATGGTTAGTTCAAGGGCGAGTCAGGTTTGCCGATGAAGGATCTAAACCGTTGATAAGAATAGAGATGTGTGGCTAGCACTAGATCGCCAGATAAAAGTCAAAGTCTTCCTTTCTTCTAGAGATCTAGTGTTGATCGTTGATATCTTTTAGATCGTGTGGTGTGCACATGATCTTAGAATGTGATCAGGGTTAAAGAATGCATTCAGCAACTTGGAGATACAAAGGAATGAGTTTATCAGGGTTAAAGATGGTTCAAAGGCAAGTTAGAGGCAAAGATCAAACGAGAGACAGATCTAACAGTGGATTCTTTCCCTCGATGGCCAAGATGAATATTGTTAATGTTCAAGGCAATGCGCTATGATGACACCTGGAAAGATTTAGGTTAATGCTCAGATAACTTAGAACTGATCAATGACTATGTTTTAAACTTATACTGGGACTTGATCTAGACCATCCAAGTCTTGTTTCGCGCCACCTGTGACAGTTTTAACCAGAATTCAAATATTCAAATCTTTGTCTCAGAAGGTTTCATGGCAATGGACTAATATTTTATCTTAGAGCCATTAATGCTAAGATCTGATCTTGTGGGTTGACTTTGCACAGTTGTTGAATAATGTAGGGGTTGAACTCTGATATGGTAAGATGCATTCAAGACCGGAATTGACAGCTAGAGGCTTCTAGATCAAAGGGATAAATGCATATAATGGAGCCTGGTCTGATCTTCATTTATGTTTAGTTGCTCTCTGTGTCATCCCTTAGAATTTATTTCACCTCAGGGTACTGAGCTCACATCCTTGGACTAGGGAAATCGATTTCAGATCAGATTTACATAGATTAAAGAGAAAGATAGGGTTTCAACTTGTCACAGAATTGAACATCTTCAATGTTTTTAACATGACTTGTTGTAAACCCTAACCCTAAATGGTTTGAAGCTTGTTGCATTCATGTTCCTATAAAGGAATTTTCAAGACCATTTAGAAAGGGTTGGAAAATTGGGAAAGTAGAAAGCATTAGGCTTATACTTGTTTGTAGTCTAGGATATAACAAATGTTGTTCAGACTGTATTAACATAGAATAGAAAGTTGTATGATCTTTTGTATATTGTCTTATTTTGTATTTCTTTGTCATATTGTCGCAGAAACAAGATTTCATTATACTTAATTAAGTCTTCTCATATTTTGAGTCTCTCCTTTGTGCTATTTTTTGAGTTGTAAGATTTCTGGCTTACTGTATGAGTTTTGCTTATGCATATGTGTATTCCACAAGTCTTTGATCTTAGATCAAATTAAAATGCTTTGGACATCACATTGATTCTATTGGATTATCTACTTAAAGGATCTTGTAGTGTGTAGTCTGGGAGATTTTATGTTTATGGCTTTGAATCTATACCAAGAGGTTGTTTCAGTTTTAATATTGTATTTAGGAGTTTACCCAATGGATAAGGCACTAATCCAGAACTAGTATATTTTGTGGAGATATGTGTCTGATAGGTTTGGCTATATTATGTCCTTGAACTTACATCAAAACCATTCTATTTCCTTTTATCTTTTGCAGTTGTTGGTTATTATCCCACCATGGTAATGGAGATTCGATAGGTGAGTGGTTACCATTTAGCACTTTCTTGTCATTTATCTATTGTTTGAATCCATAGTATATGTAGTTGTAAAGAGTTGATTTTTTATCTAGATTAGGTGCATCCACCTTGGTTTTGCAGAGCTAGAAGTGAAGAGGACACTCTTGTCCTATAGTTGGTCTAGTTACCTTGCAGAGCTCTTATACTTGGAGCTAACCACTCCTAATATCAGTCTCAAGGTATATTGGTTGCTTTTCAAAGTGTAACAGTTTTAAACACCAACATAAGGATTTCATACAAATCCTCCATGAATTTCATCTCAGGGAAGACCCTTTTCATACTTACATATTTCTTCCTCCATTGATGAGCCCTCCAAAACGAAGAGTCAACCCTAGCTCTATCTTTTAGTCATCTTAGCCTAGTTGCACTCTCTATCCTTCATTTTCCTCTCTTCTTTCTCACGCACAAACTCTTTTTGATGACATGTAACTGATTGAATGTTTGATAAATGTTAAGTTGAAGATGATGCAAGACATTAAATCAGTTAATGGTTTGTATTGTCATTGATGTCAACTTGATATCATCTGTACGGTCATGTACATGATGCCAAAGAATTCAGAGAATCAATGGAACAATGATTATGCTTTCAGCAATGCATAAAATTCAAGTATTCACTAAGTGACAGACAACACCGACAGAGTGCACACCATCGGTAAAGGCAGAGAAAAAGTCACAGTGATACCCGACAAGCAGAAGACAGTATTGCCCGATGAAGCACAATCACAAGTTGCTCGACGAGCAAAATCCAATAATGCCCGATGGACGGAGATCCCGAAGCTAACTGGAGTTACACCAACGGAACTAGCAGTTGTCACCGATGACGAACTGCAGAGTTGACCAACAGAATAGAGAGTTCAGAAAATGACAAAATATCTAGCTGGCAGAGCTTAAGGATAGACTTAACTGGTTATTTTATTTGTTTTATTCGCCCAGAGTTAAGTAATTGATTTAAAGAAGATTTATACAATTGGCAAGAAGATAACTACAAGATAAATCAGGAGTTAAAGCTGTAAATAAAATTGGCTGGATTATTTTTCACGCTAAGAATCAAGAATTAAGGAATATCATGTCTATATTAGAGACAAGCATAATTCATTTCTAGAAACCATCAGATACACGGAAGGGGAGTGAATAGAAAGAGGATGCTGTAGAGAAACTGGTGAAGGATAACTTCATATAGTCCTGATCAATCAAGCTGAAGGAGAGCTAAAGAATTTTGCAGACACCGACGAACAGTGAAGCATAGTATCGTAAAGCAGAAAGTGTGGAGCAAAAGGAATTGAATTGATACATTGATCAGAGAGGTATTGTACTTAAATAGATCTAAAAATTTGCAATTCAAAGTTGCATTAGAAACAAGTCATAGTGTTTCATTTTAACCATTGAAGCATCAAGTCTCTTAATAGAGCATGACTTAACCGTCTTCTATAATTGAGGTATATCCTAATAGATTGCCAAAAAGGTTGATTCATGAAAGTAGCATTGAATTTGCATAAAGCCTATTGATAGCCTAAGAAGAAGGTTGATTCAAGGATGGTAGCAAGATT
>MU224061.1:6086923-6118019 GCA_018584345.1 Thuja plicata
TTCTTTCTTGGTCTATAGATCATTCAACAAAGTGAAGGTATTTTCATTACACAGTCCAAATACATCAAAGAGGTCCTGAAAATATTCAAGATGGAAGATTCCAAACCTGTTGGAACACCAATGGCTATTGGATGCAAATTAACAAAGGAAGACAAGACAATAGAGGTAAATCAGACTTTGTACAGATCAATGATAGGAAAACTCATGTATGTTGTACACACTAGACCAGATATTGCACATGTAGTAGGAATTGTTGCTATATTTTCTGCTAACCCTAGGGAATCACATATGACTACTATGAAAAGAATTCTAAGATATGTGAAGAATACTAAGAAATTTGGCTTATGGTATAGAAGAGAAGGCAAATTTGAACTAAAAGTGTTTACCGATGTTGATTGGGCTAGAAATCTTGATGACCGGAAGAGCACAACTAGAGGGGAATTCTTTATGGGTGACAAACTTGTCACATGGATTAGCAGAAAGCAAGGATGCATCTCTCAGTCTACTGTAGAAGCAGAATATGTTGCTGCTGCTGCGAACTGCTCAAATATTGCATTGATCAAACAATTGTTGGAAGGTATGCATATGAAGATCTCAGAACTAGTGATTATCTATTATGATAACACCAGTGCAATAAACATTTCCAAGAATCCAGTCATGCATGCAAAGACTAAACACATTTCCATCAAGTATCATTATTTAAGAGAACAAGTTCAAGAAAAAGAGGTGATACTTGAATATGTGCAATCAAAAGAAAAATTGGCTGATATCTTCACCAAGCCACTGCCCAAGGATACATTTGAGTACTTGAGAAAGAGACTAGGGGTCAAACCTATGTCTACCAGTGAGTAAAGGATTGAAGGCTGCATCAACCATATATTATCAGAATATCATCCATGTTGATGCAAGCAAAAGATGAACTTTAAAGCTACATCTATATATAGAAAGGTATATATCATAACTGAGAACCAGAGCATATTGTTGTATTGCTGATGGATAAGGGAAATTCAAGGAATATATTATGCATAGAAGAAAATAATTGCTTGACATGAATGTTAGATATTTGTAAAACATTTGTTCGGCATTGTTGTCAAAGGGAGAGAATATATCCATATTATCACAAGAGGTTATCCATTATCATATTACTCCAAATAGGGGGAGATCATATCCATAGGGAGAGAATTTGTATGAAGAAATCATATACAAAGGGAGAGTTGCTAACAAGAGACAGAGATATCAAAGAAGAAGAACAATCAAAAGAGAGAAATTGACACAAAAAGAGAACACAACACATCAAAAGAAGAAACACAGAAAGCTGCAAGAATCAAATCTAAGCTAACACAGAGCTTATCAACGGTCAGACATTTTTATCGGTTATCAAAAAAACGTGTTTGGTAATTTGATGAATCTCAACAATTGTATTTCATATTGTATTAGAAATAGTACAGTGTGATAATATAGTATATTTCCATCAATGCCAAAGGGAGAGATTGATGACATGTAACTGATTGAATGTTTGATAAATGTTAAGTTGAAGATGATGCAAGACATTAAATCAGTTAATGGTTTGTATTGTCCTTGATGTCAACATGATATCATCTGTACGGTCATGTATATAATGCCAAAGACTTTAGAGAATCAATGGAACAATGATTATGCTTTCAACAATGCATAAAAGTCAAGTATTCACTAAGTGATAGACAACACCGACGGAGTGCACACCATCGGTAAAGGCAGAGAAAAATTCATAGTGATACCTGATGAGCAGAAGACAGTGTTGCCCGATGAAGCAGAATCACAAGTTGCCCGACGTGCAAAATCCAATAATGCCCGATGGACAGAGATCTCGAAGCTAACTGGAGTTACACCGACGGAACTAGCAGTTGTCACTGATGATGAACTACAGAGTTGACCGACAGAACAAAGAGTTTAGAAAATGACTGAATATCTAGCTGGCAGATCTTAAGGATAGACTTAACTGGTTTTTTTATTTGTTTTATTCACCTAGAGTTAAGTAATTGATTTAAAGAAGATTTATACAATTGGCAAGAAGATAACTACGAGATAAATCAGGAGTTAAAGCTGTAAATGGTTGGATTGTTTTTCACGCCAAGAATCAAGAATCAAGAATTAAGGAATATCTTGTCTATATAAGAGACAAGCATAATTCATTTCCGGAAGCCATCAGATACACAGAAGGGGAGTGAATAGAAAGAGGATGCTGAAGAGAAATTGGTGAAGGATAACTTCATACAGTCCTGATCAATCAAGCTAAAGGAGAGCTAAAGAATTTTTCAGACACTAACAAACAATGAAGCACATCATCACAGAGTAGAAAGTGTGGAGCAAAAGGAATTGAATTGATACATTGATCAGAGAGGTATTGTACTTAAATAGATCTGAAAATTTGCAATTCAAATTTGCATTAGAAACAAGTCATAGTGTTTCAGTTTAACCATTGAAGTATCAAGTCTCTTAACAGAGCAGGACTTAACCATCTTCTATAATTGAGGTATATCCTAATAGATTGACAAAAAGGTTGATTCATGAAAGTAGCATTGAATTTGCATAAAGCCTATTCACAACCTAAGAAGAAGGTTGATTCAAGGATGGTAGCAAGATTTTCCTAAAGCCTATTGACAGTCTAAGAAGGAGGCTGATTCAAGGATGGTAGAAAAATAGATGCCAGATACTAAGTGACAACCTATGTATAAAATCCTCTAACAAGGTCGCACTTAACAGTGTGTTTGTAACCTTTAATAGGGTTGGCTCCTAACAGGGCTCACTTCAGAAGAGTGAAAATTTGGGGTACTGGTCCCAGTGGTTTTTTCCTTAACAGGGTTTCCATGTTAAAATCCATGTGTTATGTGTGTATGGTTTATTACTTTATTGTTTTACATTTCACATATGTATTTCTGGATTGATTGGTATACTCTGCATAATTACTGAGTATCGGTAAATAAGTTTTACTGCTTATCGGTTATCAAGGAGAATAAGAACAGATAAGGTAAACCGACAAACAGTTAATTATTTTAAGTATTTCAAGGCATGCATCTTGCAGGGACTTAATAATATGAGGTGTATTTATTGGTGGATTGAAGTTTAAAGGATAAATTTTTGAGGCCACTGATTCACCCCCCCTCTCAGTTATTACTAACACTTTCAATAGCTCTCACACGTCCCTTCCTTCATCAATTCTCTTCTCCTCACTCAAGGAGACACACCATACAAAAAATGGTTGATAGTCCTTCCTCGACCCTTCAATCAGACACTAGTCTCCTCTGTCAACCCTAAATCCCAACCCTAGCTTGATGACTGCCAACATCGTTACTAGTCCCCACATCCATTCTAGTTTGACAATTGCCCTCATAACCCACAAAGCTTCCTCCTTGGTCCCCAGTTGGAGCGCCCATGCAAAAACAATAGAGGATATATTGATGTTAAGTCTATATCAATGCTTAGTCACCATGAACTCGTCACCCAACAAGAGGTCTAAAATATGCCAAAACTTTGGCTCATTAAACATGAAAATGTGTCTCATCCTCCTTCGTGAGAGCTTGCCAAAAATAGTTGTTTTACAATTTTGAGAGAGAAATTAGCCTCCATACTGCCCTTCAAATCCCTATTGTTTCCCCACTTGGTACTAGTAAACAAAGGTATGGAAGATATAAAAAATAGCTTTGTTCAACTCATTTTATCCAACCCTCTACCATCTAGAAATATTTGTACCTCTCATCATTACCTTTACTCTCCACATCTCGACCCAAGATTATCACACATGTGGCATTAATGTCACCTTCCACCCTAGGATGCCAGCTAATCCCTTCCCTCATCATTCAAAAGGGTGGGCATTAAAACACTCTTTTTATGAGTAGTAAATAAAGATTGAGTTCATTTAATGAGGCCTTGCCTCCACATTTTAAATTTGAATTTGAACGAACTAGTTGTTTGCATAGAAAGCTCCTCTATGCCTCCATGTTTCAACTCTTAACTCCAATACATTGGTAATAAAATCCCACCTACCAATCCAGCCATTCACCCTTGAATCTTCAAAGGTTTTCCATAATTTTCATCTATCCCCGTCTCTGTCAACTTGAATCCCAACTTTGACATATGATTAGCCTCTGAGTTACCTTCCCTATTCACATGAGTAATTGTAAAACCCTCAAATGCATCTAATACTGACCTAATTTTCTCGATGAATTTGTTAAGATATCATACTTGAGACTCCCTTTTGGATATAACCATGATTGTGACCAAAGAGTCTCCTTCAAAATGCAACTTCCTAACATTAAAAAGCCTTGCCTTTTGGACCACTAGAAGAGTTGCCTGCACTTCAACTTCATTATTCATCCCCTCTACCAATTTCTTGGCCCCTAAAGCTAGGACGTTTCCTATCCAATCTCTGATAATGTATCCAAACCCGCACCTGAGTTTCCCTTTGAGGCCCCATCAAAATTAATTTTAATCCATTCCTCTTCTAATTGTGTCCATTTTTTAGAGCTCCCCTTACCAAGTGAGGGATTATCCCCTCCCAACACCTGAACGGGCCTAAATTTTATGTAAAACCACTTCGCCTGCAACCTTCTATCCCTTAGAGTGAAAGGGATGTTGGAAAGATTAATTTGAGATGCAACATTACTTACAAGTTTTGAAATCTCTCTCCAATTTGGTAAAAAATAGGGAATTGATTCACGCTTGTCCTAAAACATTTGCCTGTTACACTCCATCCAAAGCTCCCACATAATAATGGATGAACATATTTGTCATATTCTAGAGAAAGTTGTCTTGGTCTTTGGAATAAACCAGCTCTAGTCCAATTCCCAAATTGTTCTAGGAAGTGGACACTGTCAATTCAACCTTTCCATCACAAACTTCTAACACTCATTAGCAAATTCATAATTTAGCATTAGGTGGTCCAATGAATCTTCTCCCTTATTGCATAAAAAATATTTAAAAGGTCTAGAAAACCCTATCCTCTTCATTCTATCCCCTGTTAAGATTATACCTCTAAATGTTAGCCATGCGAAGGCATTGTCTTTGGGAAGATTGTGTTTATTCCAACAAGTCATCCTGGCTGGTTATCCATACTTCTTTCACTTTCAAGAATTGAGTACCCAATTTTAACATAACACAACTTTTGGAGCAGCGCCAAATAATTTCACCATCATCTCCTGTAATCACCATTGTTTGGATGCAAAGATTTCCTTAAGTTGTTGCCTGATATTTTCACTGACATTAAGCTCCTCGACATTCTTCCACTTCTAGTCTCTACCAAAGGTGTCATCACTCACCTCGATAAAATCACTAACCTTGTGCCCCTGATTTATTAATAGATTGTTGGTAGGATAGAAATTAGTATATTAACTATTCTTGTTAGCGGTAAAGTTTAATGTAATAATTTTTTTTATCTTGTTTGAAATTAATTAAAATTAAAGTTCATCTTATGTAAAATTTTGAATATGGTCATATATTTGATTTCAATATGACTGTAGCTTAGGGGTATTAGAATTTAAATACATTTATTGTTAAAATTTAAAATTTTATCATAAAAGTAAGCGGTTCAATGGTGGAATAACTCACTAGCCACTAGTTGGTTCTAATTTTATATGTCAACCCATCTAATTTACTCATTTATGCACACTAGGATATTATTATAAACAAATAAAATCTTTAACGCAAAATGAGAAAAAATAATTGAAATTAAAATCTATGTCAAAATATCTAAAGTGAATCAAATGTTTCTCATGTATAGTGCTACATATGTACTCCAAGTTCTTGGGAATGGATCCATACCTTACATTGTTCAATAATTTTAGTTTCTTTGACAAAAGTTAATTTGTTCATGTAAAGGAGAAAATATGGATAGGGTTTAGAACAATAGAGATTTGCTCATAAAAGTTTCCCTAAGCACATATTCTCTACTTACATTTAATTGTATATTAATAAGGGGTGAAAATATGGAAATGATTGCAAAGGAAAATGGAATAAAATACTTACCTCTGGAAAAGAACTTGCTGAAAACCCTGTCAGACGGTCTTAGAAACTATTGATTTCCGCCAACCTAAACCGAAACTGCGAGATCTACAAAACCCAAAAATATTTTTCTTTTTTGAGAAAGGTTAATTTTGACCTAGTTGAGAATGTTGACCTTGACCCAGAATTTATGATTCTGACCTAGGTCAAGGCTGAGGTCGTCCTTGACCTAGGTCAAGGTTGACCTCGACACCAAAATGTCACCCTTAACCCTAAAAAGTTGACCTAGACCTACACAACTTTGACGAAAAATCTGTTCGTGGATCCTGAAAGTTTGTCGAAAAGGGTATCCAGATCTGAACTTTATTTTGATGTCTTGAACCTTTTCCTTGGTCAAACCCAATTTTTGGAATTAACCTCAAATATATAATTGAAATTGCAGAAATAAACAAAGTAAATGAAACAATTCACCTTGCTCATGTAAAAGTCCTTGTGGAGGATTTGAATCCTTGAATCCACAAGTATGGATGCACCAAATGGATGTAGAATGTAGGATGTCTTCAATCAATTACATGTAGATCTTCAACACCAATCTTGAATGGATCTTGGAAGAGGAAGAGGCTTGGAGGAATGTGGATGAAGAAATCTTCAACAAGAGGGCTCCATGGAGCTTGAATCCTTTAATGGCTACAAATGGACCCCCTTGATGAATTGGATGCTTGAATGCTTGAATGCTTGAGAGTAGATGCTTGCTTTAATGGATTATTTCTTTCTTCAAGTGCCTTATGATTTCATGGTTCTTTCTTGATGATGGTTGCTTGTGGTTAGAGAGTCTTAGAGAAAATGAGAGGAGAAAGCTTCCTTTTATATGAAATTAGGGCACAATATTCTAGAGAGGCCGACATAGGAGAATTAAATTCTAATTGGACCCGTGCCCCTAGAAGAGGACCTATGTTAAATATAATTTAAGAGTCATCATTTTGGAACCCAAAACAGCCGACCCAGAAGTGGGAATTAAACTTTTCTGAAACCCGAGATCCAGAAATATTGGAAATCTAGAATCTGGAAAAAAAGTCAGAAAAAGGTCAATTGTGACCTAGGTCAAGGGTGAGGTCGACCTTGACCCAGAAAGGTCAATTTCGACCCTGAGGTCAAAAATCACAATTTTTAGTTTTGGATGTTAGAAACAAGCTGGAAAAGTGGGAAATGGGGTAGAATAGGGGAGAAAGCTAGATCCAAGTCAAATACCCATTCAAGGTGCTTGACATGACCCCAAACCACTTACTCGAAAAGCTAAACCAGTCTATAATGGAAGTGCTTCCATTTTTCGACTATATATTTAGCCCCCACTTTAGCAAGAGTATGGACTCAATGCAAACTCTTGGTAAAGGAGATCATGAAGAAAAGATAATCTTATTGAAATCAAAAGGGACAAAGGAATCCTCAAGCCCCTAGGGACTTGTGTCTTTATCAACCCTAAGATCATGATATGAGAGACATCACTAGTCAAAGAGAAAGAGAGAGAGAGGATTGGTTAGCTCGCCTAGTAAGATGTGTGTATCTCACTGTGAACCTCAAAAAGGATAGGCCGGCCCATCAAGAAAGAACTTGATAGTCACCCCATAAAGTTGTGCACCTTTTGGCGGCTTTGTGCATATATGTAGTGCATCTTCTGATGACTTTTATGAGGTACCCATGGATCCATATCCTTATATCACCATGGAATACATTTATAAAATGTGTATCTCTTCAGGATTTAGCAACTTATGTGCGTTACCTTCCAAGGATTTAGCATATTGAATTGTAATTGAATGCATATCTCTTCAGGATTTAGCAACTTATGTGCATTACCTTCAGAGGATTTAGCATGCTGCAAAACAAAAGGTTAGAACAAAATGCATGATATAGAATGAGGGAGGCCATATATATGCCCCCCTCTTTAAGATGGAAAAGTACATACTATTTTGACATTTAACGAAAGAAAAGAACAAGGATAAAGCCTTCTTCAACATCAAGAAAATATACATAGACAACACCTAGTCCAAGCCAAGAAGGTCACGACTCCTATGAGGCCATGGAAGGGATGAATGCAAAGAGATATCATGCAAGAAGTGAAAAAGTAACCCTTGTGAGGGATAACACACTATTCAATTTCCAAGGTGAGAGATTTATCAACCATGGAAACCAAATGTCAAACAATAAAATAGGTTATGATCAAGGACATAGATCCTCAATGCAAACCAAAATATTCATGTATGATTGGATATCACATAATAGATAGATACTACTTAACCAAGGGAAAAGTGAATCCTAGAAAGATATAAAAAGAAGGAGATGACATCCTTGCCCCCCAAGCCTAGGAACAAGGATGAAAGGGGACCTATTATATCACTCACAATACTATGCAAGACAATGAGCCCCCAAAGATTAGGCTAACATTGTTTACATAATGTGGAGTTCCATAATAGGAACATAAATGTTATTTAGAGAAAATAGGATTGAAATATAACTCATTGCCACATGTTAAATAAATAACTTTACTATCAATGAGTTGCCTAATCTTATGATGTAAAGCATGAAATTTATTAGTAGAGTGATCATGAAATCTATGATATAAACAAAAAGGAAGAGTCTTCAAGTGTGGACTACGTTTCTTTTTGCATTTAGGTCTAGTAATCATCTTAGCACGAAGGAGTTTAGGCAAAAGAACTTCTTGGTCAAATTCTTTCATAGGTTCATCATGTTTTGAAGTGTTATTTAAAATGTTGGTAACATTGATGTGTTGTTGAGGATTAAATCCCAATCCACAAGAATCCTTATGCCCCCCATTCTGTAAGGGCATTTGAATTCCCTGTTTATGCTTACCACATCCTTGACCATGGAATCCTTGTTTAACTAGTAAATGATAACCATGACCATAACAAGAAGCCATATGAGAAGGATTCAATGGAAGTTCAGTAGTCACTATGTCATCGCTAGTAGGTTTGCCAGATTCATAGTGGGTAGAAGCAGCGATAAAGTTATTACGAAGGGCATTAGAAGTAGAAGCAAAAGCTCGTTGTTCAAACTCTCTTTTTTGCTTCATAAAATCAAGATTAGAAACTTTATACTCTCTAATAAAGGTAGGATTAAAATCCAAGGTTCCCCAATCATCTCCAGGAAGGGCATTAGAGGAAGAAGGATTACTATTAGGAATAGGATTATTGTGGGTTTGAATATTCAAACAAGGATTTGGCACATCATCCGCATGAAGTGTATACACCATGTTGTTGTGAACAAACTTGACTTTACGGTGAAGGGTGGAAGGAACAACATGCATCTCATGCAACCAAGGTCTACCCAAAAGGAGGTTATAATTAAGAGGTCCATGCATAACACAAAAATGAGTATTTAGGATGACAGGACCTACTTTGATAGGTAAGGTAATGATGCCCAAAGTGTTCTTATCAATGTTATCAAAGCCACGAATAGGAGCATTATCAGGTTGAATAGTTGAAAGATCAGCTTTAATCGCTTTGAGCATGTCCATGCTACAAATATTAATCCCAGATCCATTATCAATCAAGGTCCTACCAATGATACTTTTATTGGTAGTAATAGCAACCATAAGGGCATCATATTGATTTTGTATTTCTTTAGAAGGTAAATCCTTTTGAGTAAATACAATGTCAGGAGGACCCAGGGTAGTATGCATGCACTATAAGAAGGCATTGATGTTATCTATTAGGAGGTGGAGTGGAAAGAGTTTCTAGATATTTTTTTAAGGCTTCATGGTAGGTAGGTGAAGTTTGAAGAAGCTCCCATAAAGAAATCTTGGCAGGGGTATTGCGCAATTGGTTTATCATATCATACCCCATGCTAGGAAGATGGGGTGGAGGAGGAAGAATGGGTTGAGAAGGTGGTAAAGAAGTAGGAACCACCAGATTAGGTTGAGGGTTATTCTTTGTATGATAGGTGTGAGCTATCGAATCTTGATCATTGAAAGATTCTAAAGATTCCATAGGTTTACCTTTGATAGTAATACGAGGACAACCTTTAATAATCAACAAGGGTTTTGGATAAACCATGTTAGTTGTCTCAACACTACAAATAGATTCACAAGAAGGAAGAAAATAAAACATCCTAGGAGGAGATGAGGTAGGATCTTGATTCTCCATAATATCATCACTAAGAGGGAGAGCATTAAGGGAATCCATATCATTCTCCGCTAATGCCTCATCATTAGAAGGAATCCCAAATGGAGGTACAACATCTATAATGTTTTCTTCTTTCTCTAAAATTTTTGCATAAGAGGAGTGTGTTTTAGAAAAAGAGTCACCATCATGTATTAATATGTCATCCATTAATAAATCACCCTCTTGTATTAAAGCATCTTCACGAGGAGGGGATAAATCAATGTCTTTATCTGAGGGTTCATCCCAAATACGAGAATCATCCACAATGGCTTCATGAGGAAGAGACTAATCAACATCCAAATCTAAAGGTTCATCCCAAATAGGAGGATTATCATCCCTATCAATAAAACACATTGAAGGAGTGCCTAAAGCTTGATCCCTAAAGGAGAAAAAATTATATTCTAAAGTAGGCTCTTAGAAAAGACATATATTAGGAGAAGAATTAACATCAATCCTTAACTCATCTCTATGGTAAAGTTCAATTGAAGAGGTTGTAGAGGAGGATAAAATAGGAATAGGATCAATGGAGATCTTATCCGAAAAATTTTCATCCTCACTTCCATGTACCTCATTAGGGGATCTATCCTCTTTTGCAACAAAAGTCTCATCAGAGTATTCAAAACAAAAATCATTTCATGTTGAACACAAAGTAACATTACAAGCATGAAAAATATAAATGTTTTTGTATTTTTAAAGAACTCTGTGATTTTTAATTTTTGATATATGAATGTAAGAGCATAAAAGAAATCTACTTTTAAATGCATGTAAGATCTAACACAAAATGTAAATCTAACACCAAAAAGAAAGAGTTGTCTATCATGGGTTCACCAAAATGTAAAGAAGAAAATATGGATAGGGTTTAGAACAATGGAGATTTGCTCATAAAAGTGTCCCTAAGCACATATTCACTACTTACATTAATTGTATATTGATAAGGGGTGTAAATCTGGAAATGATTGTAAAGGAAAATGGAATAAAATACTTACCTCTGGAAAAGAACCTACTAAAAACCTTGTCAGACGGTCTTAGAAACTATTGATTTCTACCATCCTGAACTGAAACTGTGAGATCTACAAAACCCAAAAATCTTTTTCTTTTCTGGGAAAGGTCAATTTTGACCTAGTTGAGAGTGTCGACCTTGAGCCAAAATTTCTGATTCAAACCTAGGTCAGGGTTGAGGTCATCCTTGACCTAGGTCAAGGTCGACCTTGACACCAAAATGTCACCCTTGACCCCAAAAAGTCAACCTGGACCTGCACAGCTCTGACAAAAAATCTATTTGCAGATCCCGAAAGTTTGCTGAAAAGGGTATCTAGATCTGAAATTTAATTCATTGTCCCAAACCTGTACCTGTAAGAAAAATGGTTTATTTTTTGGAGGGAGGGGTTTGCCTTGGTCAAACCCCGGTTTTGGAATTAACCTCAAATATATAATTGAAATTGTAGAAATAAATAAAGTAAATGAAACAATTCACCTTGCTCATGTAAAAGTCCTTGTGGAGGATTCGTATCCTTGAATCCACAAGTATGGATGCACCAAATGGATGTAGAATGTAGGATGTCTTCAATCAATTGCATGTATATCTTCAACACCAATCTTGAATGGATCTTGGAAGAGGAAGAGGCTTGGAGGAATGTGGATGAAAAAATCTTCAAAAAGAGGGCTCCATGGAGCTTGAATCCTTCAATGGCTAAAAATGGACCTCCTTGATGAATTGGATGCTTGAATGCTTGATATTAGATGCTTGCTTCAATGGATTATTGGTTGCTTCAAGTGCCTTATGATTTCATGGTTCTTGCTTGATGATGGTTGCTTGTGGTTAGAGAGTCTTAGAGAAAATGAGAGGAGAAAGCATCCTTTTATATGAAATTAGGGCACAATCTTCTAGAGAGGCCGACATAGGAGAATTAAATTCTAATTGGACCTATGCCCCTAGAAGAGGACCTATGTTAAATATAATTTAAGAGTCATCATTTTGTAACCCAAAACAACCGACCCGGAAGCAGGAATTAAACTTTTTCAAAGCCCGAGATCTGGAAATCCTGGAAATCCTGGAAATCTAGAATTTGGAAAAAACATCAGAAAAAGGTCGATTGTGACCTAGGTCAAGGTCAAGGTTGACCTTGACCTAGGTCAAGGGTGAGGTCGACCTTGACCCAGAAAGGTCAATTTTGACCCTGAGGTCAAAAATCATAGTTTTCAGTTTTGGATGTCAAAAACAGGCTGGAAAAGTGGGAAATGGGGTAGAATAGGGGAGAAAGCTAGTTCCAAGTTAGAGACCCATTTAAGGCTCTTGACATGACCCCAAACCACTTTCTCGAAAGGCTAAACCAGTCTATAATGGAAGTGCTTCCATTTTCTGACTATACAGTTCAATAATTTTAGTTTCTTTTTTATAATGCGCAATTCCCGACATGGACAAGGTGAGAGCATACAATTAATTGGACCACACAAGTATCTCGAATGAAATATCTTAGAAGGAAACACATAGGTAATAAGTTTACTAAAGTCACTTCTTTAGTGAAGTGTGTTATGCAAGAACTAAAAGGAGAGAACACGTATTCGCTTATTCTAGAATATGCAAATACAATGATCATTGGTACTTCCACTTATTTAGTGGTGAGAGCAATTACAATATTTACAGTCACTTTCTACCTATTCGATGGTGAACAAATACAATACCCACAAATTCAATTGTGCAAAATATAGTACTTTCACTTATTTAGTGGGTGAGCATATACAACACTTTCCACTTTTTTTAAACGTGGTGAGAAAATGAATTAAAGATAAAGACAAACCATCAATAATAAAACCATTAATAGAGGTTGATTTAGGTTTGATAATACTCTACTATTTTGGTTAATTAATGATTAAAATTGATCCACTGTTGTTAATTGAAAGAAAAATAACATAAAGTACCATAACAAAACTAATCAAAGAGCAATTGTTTAAAGGTGGAATATTACCATAAAGATGAAAAGCCAAACCCAAGAGAATACACACCATGATCCAAGAAGGAGACACACAATTTTTAAGGGGGGTAAAACAAATTTAAAAAACCCCATGATTATGTAGATGGCATAAAGCCTAAAGAAATTACAATGAGAGAAAGAGAGATTGAACTTATCATATAAATGCTTCCATAGTAGAAAAGAGAGAAGCACCTCAATATATAGAGATGGGAGAGAGGAGTTACAAAGTAACTCCCAAGTCTAAGAATGCCATTTAGTATCCAATGTGGGTGCAATGTGTCACCTCATAAGGAGGAAATCTAATATTCCAAATATATTCGGAATAAAGAAAATGAGTTGTGAGAACTCATAAAAAGACAAACAACTTGTATGGATCCCTTAGAATATTCCAACAAGAAACAAAAAGAGGAAATAACCCAAGTGAAGATTAATTCCTAACACCTCCTTGAGCTTTACTTGAGGAGTTTACATCAAACCCTTCAATGGGTTACAAACCAACATTCTTACAATGAGATAGAAATAAATCTTTACAATATCTACAACTTGATCTTCATCTTTACAATACAAAAGAGAAATTTGATTGTCTTTAGCCTAAATCTTCAAGTAATCTTCTTAACCATAGGGCATGTTTGGATGCATGGGTACAACTTTTATATTCATCTTTGATAGAGCCAAGAGAAGTGGATTGTGTCTTGAGATTTCACCTAGTATAACAAAAAATTATCTTGAAGTAGATTTCCGATTATTGGGATGTCCCCCTAGATATGAATCAGTATATCCTTTAAAAAACAAACTCACAAATTACATCATAAAAATAAATAACCATTAAGAGAATGCATAACATATATATTTTTTTAAAAAAATTGGCAACTTTAAAATAAGATTGACGAGGTTTAGATATGAATCTAGAAACTAAACCAACATTAGTAGAAACTTTAACAATAGATCTACGCTTCATTTCCATTACACTATTTTGTTGATGTTTATAGGGAATGGATAGCTCATTCTCAATACCAAATGATTTTAATTAACCATTGAAAATATTATTGGCATATACTATATCATAATCAATTATAAGAACTATGAGTGTTAAAATATATTGCCTTCAAAGATATGAGAAATAAAAAAAAATCAAGAACTTCACCCTCACCATGAGGAAAATAGATCAAGTTGATAAACATCAACTGAAGGAAGTGCATACCAAATCATTGGATGAAGGAATTTTGGATGAGTCCCAAAAAGGTTACTATAAACAAGGTGAAACTGAAGTGCTCTCCATGATTAACCTTGTAAGCAAGGCTTCCTACACAACTTACCAAAACAATGCAACTATGTGCATACAAATAGATGGTATAAAACCAAACTAAGATTGATAGCAATTTATGCTAATCAATGAAATCCATAATAATACTCATCAACGCAATATCATTAGATTACTCACAATACTTGAACAAATTATAATTTAGCATTAGTGATGACTTGGTTTTATTTGGATCAATCATTTGGCACATACCTTTTTGCTTCTAAAAATTGACACTATTTCAAAACATTTGAACAAGTTATCATTAACAAATGTAACTAGAAAACATAAATTACCCCCTTTTGTTGTAGAAAAGTTCAAAACATAAATTACTCCCTTTGTTTAAACAAGATTGAAATTTTAAGTGAGAACAAATGAAATTAATACACCGTCTTTAATTAGATTTTTTTTTAAACACTTACTAATTATAATAAAGCATTCCTCAAGGAAAAACAAAACAAAACAACAACAAAAAAAACTCAACAAGAAATATTTGTATATTAAAAAAAATTTAAAATCTCCATAATCAAAATTTTATTATTAAAAAATTTAGTCTTGAATTAAAAGTGTATATTTAAAAATATTTCTACGTACTAACTTTCATTGAAATACTTTTAAAGAAAACTTTTGAAGATTGTAAGTGAGAAGGTAATGAACATAAGGAAAGTTAAAAGTTTTTAAAGGTAATAAAACAAATGGTCTTCAACTAAAGCTATATATATATATATGAGCAAAATAAGGAATGGAGGTTATAAAATAGTTTAAAGAAGAATGGTAGAGTTCATTATTAAAGAACAACCACAAAACAAAGTAAAATTTCCAAATCTACTAAAAAAAACAAAGAAAGATTAGAAAGGAAAGCACTGAAATGAAATTCAAATAGCAATAAAGATGCTAAATATTGTCATAAATTGAAACACATCAAAGGTTGGTTGAAACTACCAAATAGAAAATAAAACAGTGATAAGCTTTGAGCAGCTAGGAAATGATGATGTATATTGGCAAAAAATAAGGAGAGGACAACACTATTAGAAATGCTTGAGGGCAGTGATAAAACCAAAGAAAAGATGGAGCTTGGTGCTGGAATAAAGATAAATTGCAATGTTAAAGAACAAGTTTGGCATTACAAGTTAGGGATGGGCACACAACTGAGTGAGCAGCCATGAATAATAATTAAATGTTGCAAAGAGAAGTGAAGAGGTGTTACCATTCAAAGGCAAATGAAACATCAAAAGTAGGGATAGGAGACATTCTAAAATCTGACAAAATGAAAACTTGTAAAGGAAATGTAGAGAAAATTCTCAGGTGAAATGAGGTAACATTATGAAACAAAACATAGCAACAAAAAGAACGTTGGATTGAATGAGAAAAAAAAACTCCTCAAGATGGTAAAGAAATCAGTGTGTAGAATAGCGCCTAAAAAAATAGTAAATTGTACAATAAGAAGAGGAATAGCTCCAAAAAAATAGTAAATTGCAGGTGAAAGGAAATTATTAGTCCAGGGATAACAAGAAGGAAATGACCACAAAGACAGATAAAAGTGTTGGTATAAAATGACAATATTATGCAGTGAATAATAATCACAAGTAAAGGAGATAATATTGAAGGTGAAAGGAAAGATTAAGAAACACTGCAATAAAGAAGTTTCCAAAATATATCAAGTGTTAAACTTAGTAAAAAATGATATAAAAGATAAGACAAACAACAATAGTAAAGATTATAAAGATATAAAGTTAATAATAAAAATGTCTTTAGATAGGTTGTCAAGCAATGATGAAAGTAGAGAAATAGACAAAGAAAGAGCAGAGAATTGGTTTTATGATATAAATGAATAATAATGGAGGGAGAGCTACTAACAACGGGGAAAAAAGATAAGCAATGTGGAGGAGGTAATAAGAATAAGGTTTGAAATGCAAGCTTGAAGATAGCTACAGTTGTAGACATTCAGGAAAAAAAATAGAATCCATAAGTGGATGAAGAGAACTCACACAATACACATGGGCAACAAAATGTGCAACAATAAGCTTGGAGCTACAATACATTTATAGAATTTTATTTTAAACAACATTTATTTTCAACAGATTTGAACAAAAAATCCAGACGTGAAAAACTAGATAGAAGAATATATAAATTTGAGAGCATAATAAAAAAGTGTTAACACTCTACTAATAAAATCAGAGAGCATGAATCATTAAACTTGCAAGCATTTTTTTTCCAAAAAAAAGATTGAAATATAAGTGAGTAGAATATAAAGAAACTGAAGTTATAATCCTACATAAAGGAGATTAGAATTTTAAAAAAATAAATATTATGTTATAACCTTGTGTTTGACACTACAGGGGTTAAGCAATTAAATGCATGCAAAACTAATGAATAGATTTAAATAAGCTATTCTAAATTTGAGACAGTAAACAAAAGTTAGAGATTCCCGCACAAAAAGAATGATGAAAGTGAATCTAAGATAAAAATCTTCTCTTCTTTCCTCAAAGAAAATATGAATAATATATCTTCAAATAGAGTGCTCCAAAGGTGAGTGCTCCAATAGATAGATGGTAATTGTTCAACAATACAAGCTCAAAAATTGATTAGTAGAAACCTGTTTTGATACCATGAAACGAAAATAACATACAGTACTAGAAAAGAACTAATCAAAGAGAAATTGTTTGAAGGTGGAATACTGCCATAAAGAGGAAAATCAAAACCCAAGAGCATCCACACCATGATCCAAGAAGGAGACACAAAATGTGTAAGGGGGGGAAAACAAAGAAAAAAACCCTGCGATTATGTAGATGGCATAAAGCCTAAAGAAATTACAATGAGAGAAAGAGAGATTGAACTTAGCATAGAAAATTCTTCCATAGTAGAAAAGAGAGAAGCACCTCAATATATACAGGTGAGAGAGAGGAGTTACGAAAAAACTCCCAAGTCTAAGCATGTCATCTAGCATCCTATGTGGGTGCCATGTGTCACATCATAAGGAGGAAATCTAATATTTCAAATATGTTGGGAATAAAGAAAATGAGTTGTGAGAACTCGTAAAAAGACAAAAAAAACTTGTAGGGATTCCTTAGAATATTCCTCCAAGAAACAAAAATTAGAAATAACCCAAGTGAAGATTAATTCCTAACAGTAATGCTTTGGACATGTTTGAAAAAATTATATCAACACACACACAAATTGTGTATGTTTGATATGAAAAGAAGCATTGGGAATAGCTCCATATCATGTCAATACTTATCAAAGGGATTGCAAGTTTGATATTAAGACTATGTGCAGGTACAATGATTTTACAAAATCCAAGAAAACCTCATAAACATGTTTGATGTAAATTTCTTCATCACAAATAAGGGTGATAAAGATATGGGATACCTGGGCACCACAAAAATACCCCAAAATAAAAATAAAGGGTATTGACCTACTTCTTGATACTAGTGCCTCATTTGTAGGCATATAACAATAGACAATATGACCCACCAATAATAAAGTAAGTCCAAAATAAGATTTTATATCCCTAAGAAAGTGCATGATATATGGAAAAGAAATCACCTTACTTGTCAAAACTGATGTCAAATATAGATATTGAGAATTCTCATAAAAAACAAGAGGTATAACCTACAACAAATGAAAGGTATGACCAAAAAATGGAATCCTCCTAAATTTCTCGTAATCTCTTTCGAGTCTATGGAATATTCAACAACCACAAATACAATATTAGCAATCCAAAGTATGAAATCAAAATACATCAAATGTATCCATTTTGTACGAACTCAATTACTTCACTCACAGACATAGTTATGGAATATATTTGAAACTACCCAAATCAACTAGGGGGTTTTTCATCCTCAAAACCAATATTTTCAAGAGGGTATTCATCCTTAATAAAATGGAATAACACATATTCTTTCAATACATCAGAAAATATCACTTCATGTCTAACCCATCAAATAAGCTCTCAACTCTGGTTTTGACTCTAATAGTGATGAATACCCCTTAACAATTTGAATTTTGAAACTTTTGGAAACCCCTAATAAATTTAGACAGTTGGAGGGTCCACCAAGCACTCTAGATCAGACCCCTTTACTAAAGGAAGGGGAAATACCAACCATTGTGGCTCCCCAGCATAGGGACATCCCAACCTCTTCCTTTCCCTATGGTTCAAATAGTATCAAAACATCCTAGGAGTTGCTAATCTCACCCCCACTCCCAAATAAATACCCTCTCCTCATTGGGTGTGTCAACAAGTACTTCCTATGATTGAGGATGGTTGGATGACAGAGAAAAATAAATCTAAGAAAAAGAATATTGTTGTTGGGTCATAAACTAAGGTTGTTCATCCATCACAATGAGTCACAAGGAAAAGGGAGGTTACAAGGGAAATTGTAAATGGTAGGTAGAGGACCCTAGACTCCACAACTAAAGCTAAGAAATAAGTTTCCTTTCATGGAACACACGAGGTCTCAATGGTCCCCAAAAATAATTTTCTTTGAGGAATTGCATTTTTTAAAATGGTGTTGACGTTCTTCTTCTACAAGAAGTTAATATGATGAAAACCTCCTTTAACACGAGTGAATATTCTATGGTTAGGTTCTTAGTTTTGTATTAGTAAGGCTAATGGAGCCTCTGGAGGTATAGCCACCATGCAGAATCTACAAAAGATAGATGATGATTTATGCATTCTACTCATATTTAATAATAATGGCATGGTTGATATTGATTTGGTAGGGTGTTTCTTTACCTGGTCAAATCATAGGAAGGATAATGATCTTATTCAAGTCAAGATAGATAGGTTCCTTCGTTGTGCTAATTGTAATATTGGGTATAATTCTATCTTGACTAACCTCCCCATAATAGTGTTCGAGCACAAAATTATCCTCCTAGACTAGAATAATATGTTCCAGAAGAGACACAATCTTTTCCACTATGAAATTATGTGGACGACACACCCTAATTTCCACAGGTGCATTCAAAATTGGTGGATGTCCCCTATCTATGGGACTTCAATGTATCAAAGTGGTGTAGAAACTGAATACAATTAGAAAGAATATGAAAGGACGAAACAAATTCATGTTTGGATACATTTTTTAGAAGAATTTGTGTAAAACTAATTGTCATTTAGGAAATAATGGCCAATGAATACTTTTCCATGTAAACACATAATGAGGAGGAAGATCTAAGAATCAAATGGAAAGAAAAATTTTATAGGGAGGAAATCTTCTAGAAACAAAAATCCAAGATTCAGTGGCTAAATGAGGAGGATCAAAACTTGGCCTTCTTCCACCGCTCTACTAGCATGCACAAGAGGAGAAACACTATTTTCAATCTCAGGGATGAGACTAACTGTGTGATCATAGAGGATGCTAAACTTGGTTTCATGGCCATGGATTATTATGCAATATGTTTAAAGATTACAACCTGTCTGTGGACAAGAATGTAGAAGATAAATTACTAGAAAACCTCCCTAGGGTTTTCAGTGCTAATGATAATGTGTAACTTTTAGCCTCGGTAACATCTAAAGAAGTTAAGAATTCTGATTTTTCCGTGGGTGCTTTTAAGGCCCCTAGCCTCAATGTTACCTTTACAGTGAAATATTTCTTCAGAATGGGTAAACTGCTCAAGGAGTTGAATAACTCCTTTACTGCCTTAATTCCTAAGATTCAATAAACACAAAGTCTTACTGATTGTAGGTCAATTAGCCTCTATAATATGGTCTATAAGTAGTTTTCTAAATTTTTGGTTAATTAGATTAAGCCCTTGCTGGACAATCTCATCAACTATAACCAGAATAGATTCATCCATTGATGGAAACTCCTGGACACTACTAGTATAACCCATTAAGCTATTCTCTCCATGGATAAGTGCCACCAACAAAGGATGGTATTTAAACTTAACATTTCTAAATCCTATGATAGGGTTAAGTGGGAATTCCTATTTAACATTTTAGGTAAATTTGGCTTTGACAATAGAGTGATTAGCTTGATTAAAGAGTGTGTGACTATTGTTTTCTAATTTTTATGGTTGATGGAGTCCTAAGGGGTTTCTTTGGAGCTACCAGGGGTATTACATACTAGGAACCATTTCCCCCACATCTCTTTGTAATCTTGGTTGAGGTCCCATGGAAAAACTTCTTAAGACTGGTTGAGGAGAGAAAAATATTAGGGATCTGACCTACCTCCACTTTTTCCCCTCTTTCCATCCTACAATTTGTGGACAATACAATCCTTTTTGGTGCTACCTCGGTGATTGAAGCTAGATTTTGGAAATTTTTTCTTAATTAGTATGCCTATGTTTTAGACCTAACTATAAATTATGAAAAGAGTAACATCTATTCTTCAACACATTTGATAGTCTAAGGACTAAAATAAAAAACATACTAGGTTGGCAATGTGTGAATCTTTGTAGTACTTACCGTGGGCTTTTGATCACAGTTAAAGAGGTTTCTAATACCTTCTAGAATTTAATCCGTGAGAGATATTAGTAAAAATTAGCGAGTTGGAAAGAGAGGATACCTAGTAGTACTACTAAATTACAACACTTGACAACCTCTCTTTAAGGGATCCCAATCTTTTTTATCTCCCTTTTCAAATTTAGACTTCTATGGACAAATAATTGGAGAAAATTCAAGGAAAATTCTTATGGATGGGTATAGAGGAGAAGAA
The DNA here is from genome assembly GCA_018584345.1 of Thuja plicata. NCBI lineage: Eukaryota > Viridiplantae > Streptophyta > Pinopsida > Cupressales > Cupressaceae > Thuja > Thuja plicata. The sequence goes on from MU224061.1 coordinate 6,108,003, forward strand.
GAGGATGGATCTTGTTAGTTGTGATAAAGTTTTCCAACCAAAAGTAATGAGAGGATTAGGAATAAGAAGAATTTCTCACTTTATTAAGGTCACTCTTTCTAAATTTGGCTAGAAACTTTCCCTATATAAATCCAACTGGTGCAAAATCATGACTACCGAGTATCTGAATAATGATAAGTTTCATTGATTTCTTATGATATAAGGTCTCTCTAGCAGGTCCAAGATTTGGAGTAATAATATCAAAAGAAGGAATATCATACTAGAGGATTTGAAATTGAATATTGGTACTAGTATCATGATTCACTTTTGGGATGATCTATGGTTAGAGGAATCCCCTATCTTTCCATCTAGTGTTCAATGCCCTGTGTGGGATTGTGAAGTGATTCTTTACAACAATATTAAAAGAAGGAATATCATAGTATCAAGTTTGAAATGGAATATTGATACTGGTCTCATGATTCTTTTTTGGGATGATCTATGGTTAGAGGACTCCCCTATATTTCCATCTAGTGTTCAATGCCCTGTGTGGGATTGCAAAGTGATTCTTTGGAGATTTGGTGGTTGATTATCTTGTTGATTTGAAGTCATGGAAGAATATCTCTCTTTGTTGTCAGGACCATTAGTAACTCATTCTTCTAATGTTGGATTTATAGCAGAATCCCCAAAAGGTGAGAATTCCAATGTTCCAAAGAAAGGATAGATTCTTTTGGAGCAGATACACTAGTGGTGAATTTACTATGAAGATTTCTTATCAACTATTGTTTTGTAAAGGTAATGTTGGGGACTTGTGGAGAGGAGTTTGGAATTCACATCTTATCCCTAAAGTTAATTTATTCTACTGAACAATCATGCATAATAAAATTCTCATGAAAGATAACCTCACTAAGTGTGGATTTTAGTTGCAAAACCACTGCGTCCTCTGTAAGAATAGTGGAGAAATAGTGCCTCACCTGCTCATCCACTATATATTCACGCATAATGTTTGGATTAAGGTGTTAAATTTTTTTAATACTAATTGGTTTATGAATGGGGAGGTTGAATAGTTGGTTCACAACTAGAAGGGGGTCTCCTTCAACCCACTTATTAGGCAACTTTGGAAGAAAATCCCCCCACTTGATTTGGGCCATTTGGAAGGAGATAAATCATAAAAATTTCTGGGGGGTTGAGTGCTCACCTGATGATGTTTTTAGGTTTTTCCATAAGATGATTTTGGAGAACTTGGTTGTCTCTTCCTAGTCGTTCCCCTCCTCACCCACTTGACAATTGAATTTCTAGAAACTGGGATCTTGTGGAAACCTATACAAATTTTAACAACTCAAATAGATTAAAGAGGAGGAACACCAAATGGAATCCCCCTAAACAAAGTTGATCCAAGATTAACTTTAATGGAATGACAAAGTAAACTCAGGGTGTTTTTGTTGCTAGAGGACTGATCAAATCAAATACTAAAAGTTAAGTGGCGACCTTCAGTGGTAACTTCTAGAAGTATATGAGCAACCAAGCTAAAGGAATGGGTCTTTTCTGGGGACTCAAGGTAGTGCTTTTAATTGGGGCTAGAGTTAATTGTTTAGAAGGAGATTCAAAACTCATTATTAATATTTTTAAAGGGATATCTTGGATTCACTAGTCAATTGATGGAATTATGAGAGATATAAGAAGACTTCTTATGTGGTTTGACTCCTTTGAAATCAACCATGTATATAATAAAGACAATGGGTTAGCAGACTCATTAGCTGTAGTTGGCTACAATCTAGAAGGACTTAGGTGATAGATAAGACTGTGTTCCCTCCTGACTAATATAAAAAATCTCCTAGAGAGAGAGAGAGAGAGTAGAAATGGGGAGTGACAATCTGATGTGGTTATGGTGGTTCATGTTGTGTGCTTCATGGTACTAGACCTTTAATGGTCTTAGTGCTTACCATTTTAATATAAAGTATGAGAGTTTTGATAAAGAGACTATTTTGAGTTTGAATATGAGATTGATGATGTGGCATTGTGATATGGGGATGAAAATTTGCCTTGTTAAATGGGGCATTTTTATCCCCCTAGGATGCTTAAGATTATCTAGGTGACCCTTTTTCAATCATGGAAATTATGAGAACTTGAGCGTGAGCCCTACTATGATGAGATGGAATTATGTTTTGAACATAGCTAGTTTCTTATGCATTTATTATTACATCCCTTGTGAAGTAGCACATTACTTGGACTCCACAATGAAAATACCTTCACTTGCAGGGAATTGTCTACCCACATGACCCAAGTTTTTTTTCTTTTGTTTGTTTGTTTGTTTGTTTGTTTTTTTTTTTTTGTTTTTTTTTTTTTTTTTGGGGGGGGGGGGCGATGGGTTAACGATTACACCTAGTTGAACATGTAATTTTTTATATTTTCTTTAAAATGTTATGTTTTAATGGAAAGTTTTCCTAACTGTATAAGGGTTGTAGATTATTCTTTATAGTGAGTTATCCTGGTTATACTATTTCTTCTATGGGGATGGGCGTGAGCCGTGTTCACATTGAGCCTAGTAAGTTGTATGATTTTAAAAATAACCCCACTATTTGTCATATTTGTAGGGAAGGAGGGATCTTTAACTATATTGAATCTATTAATGGGTTTGATGAAGGTTTGTCTGCTCAGTTTACTAGTTCATGGGAAGACAAAAGAGTCATTGTTAGGGGTATCTCTTTTGAAATTAACAAGGAGGTAATTTCTAAGGCTATTGGATTATCATTTGATGGTAGGAAATGAAAGAAAAATAGTTAGATGGTGGATAACCATAGCCTAAATAAGTTTTTCAAAGGAGAGAAAGCTCCAGTCAAGATGTAGGGAGGCTACAAAATGGAGTGGTTGCAACCACCATGGGATCAAGTTTGTCTCATGATCATAAATTACTTCACCCTTGAGAGGTATTTTAAATTTTATTACTATTGTTGCATGCCACTCCTTAACCATTTTAGAGAACATGAAATTATCTCTTTTTTGTTCTTCTTGCTTAATTATCTTGAAAGCTCAGTTTTTGATGCAAAGGAGAGTGCTAGAACCCATGAAAATAAACTCATCCCTTACAGGGGATTATTCTTAGGATTTAAAACTTTCATTTGGCACTATATCCCCCTAAACCTATTATTGTTTATGAAGCCCCAGTTTCACAATCCCCCCACTTGCTAACATTATTGATGTATTAGGGCCTAGCAAAAATAAATGTATCCATCACTTGCGGGCCCTTAAAATTGCTTCCTGACCTGGTACACTTGAAGCATTAAATTTTGAATCCCCCACCCCTGATACTAGTTGGTTTAAAGGTAAAGCATCCAAGTTGACCATTATAAAGAGAAAGGGGAAACCACCCCACCAAAAAAGCTAAAATTTATATTCATGAAGTGTCTTATGAGGACGAGGATGATGTTGATGAGGAACATAGTAACCCTTGTAGGTTTAACAAATTGGAAACCAAGACAAAAAAAAAGGGGGAAAAATTGCTTGTGGATCAAGATTCAAAGGAGGAAAATACTTAATAGGGGGAAAGAAAACCAAAGGAAAAGATGATAAGGGAAAAATAATGGATGGGGATGAAGCTAAGGCAGACACCATGGGTAGTTTTAACAAGTCCACTTCTAATAGTTCCACCCATATCTCAGATAGTGTGAAGGAGGATTTCATTGACCTCACCACATGCATGATGGTTGAAGAAGAAAATATTAATCTTACCAATCCTAACATGGTTTGTGTTGGCTGCCAAAATACAACTATGGATCTGGCTAATCTGAAGGGTGAGGTGGGGGACCTAAAAATAAAACTACTGGAAGTGAAATGAAAAATGGGGAGTATCTCCAGGTTCAGTTTCCAGGTTATACACAGTTCTACTACTTCCATGTTACTTATTCAAGTTCCTTAAGGACAACTAGAGTCGTGTGTTGTACCAGTCGAGCTGTGATATTACGTCACCTCATGGATCTTAGTTGTTGGATGGTTATTCTGAACACCTTGAGCCCCTATGGGGTTTTCAAAAACTTTTTACTTCTATGTTGGTCTTTTGATATGGACTTTATGTCCAGAATGAACATTTTTAATGGTAGCTAGCTACATTATAAGTGTTTCTTGGATTGGGAGTAGTAACTTTTGATTATTGCTCTTATTTGTAATAGGATTATCAGACGCATGTATATGGTTTGTTTGACCACTATGTTTGTAGTTGTTTTTGGTGGTTCTTACTTTGATTATTTTTCATTTTCTTATGTTGGTATTGTGTTGTGAGTCTTTACGCCCTCAAGCTATCATTTTCTACTGATTAATATCAGAAAACATTATCAAGCTTTCAAAATATTAGCTCAATCCAAAATGTGAAATCAGAATACATCAAATATATCTATTTTATACAAACACTAGTAGTTCACTTATAAGCATAGTTATGGCATGATGTTTGAAACTACCTAAACTAGTCGGGGGTTTTCATCCTTGAAATCAATATTTTCAAGAGGGTTCCTTAATAAAATAGAAGAACTCATATTTTCTCAATACACAAGCTAATATCACTTTAATTTTGAAGCTACCCAAACCAATTGGGGAATTTTTGTCCTCAAAACCAATATATTTTTATAGTATTTTTATCCTCAATGAAGTGGAAGAATTCATTCTCTCTCAATGCATAAGAAAATATCACTTCATGTCTAACCCCTCAAATAAGCTCTTAACTATTTTTTATAACATTATGGATAAATATAATAAAAATATAACAATTTCATTTTTCCTCTATGAACTCTTTTTTGTCAAAATAAATAATAATGAATCATGTGTAAAAAGACCCTCTTGTGCCTAGATGTCCCACTAGAAGAACAACTTAAAAATATATTTTATATAAATAATTACACTTAGTTACCTTTTAATATTTTTACCTTAGGAAAAGTCAAGTAATAATTAGTTAATAATTAAATGGGTTGCTTAAGTTGTGAAAACTATCAAAAAAATACAAATATTAAATTATAACCATACTGAAAAAGTCACTAAAGGCATATTATGATGAATTGACGAAACTATTTTCAAAATGACTTTCTAAAACTAATATACTTCTCTAAGAAGTTTGGAGGGATCCCAAAAGGTTAAAAGTTAATTATGAAAGCATCAAAAGGTTTAGCAAGACTATCTATACTTTTTATAATGAACATCTCTGCTAAACCAATCTTGTATTCTCCAAGAGTTCTTTCTTGCTCATAAATTAGTTTAAGAATAAAATAAAAAATAGGTTAATTGATGACAAATTAATTATGCTTAAAAAGAGAACATTGTAGTCCTCCCTCCCTAGAATTTATTTTCGTCAAGTAAATATAAGTCTCAACCAACTACTCATTTCTGAATAATCAATGTGGCTCTAGGGTCCTAAAGCAATCTAGGAGGTTTTTGAGTGCTTTTTTTTTTATGTTGCAACAACTCTACAATTAAAAACTCCACTCTTCTTGCTAAGAGAATAATAATATTTTTTAAAGAATTTAGTGAGCTCCTTTAAAATTTACTTTTCTTTACCATATTTCCTCTATTTTTAACCTAAAGTAGAATTGTGTTAGCTAGAGTATCCATTTGTTTTAGCTGAAAAATATTTATCGATATTATTCAATGACCTAAAAATAATCAATCTTTTTGCTGTTTAAATATGGAAATATCAAATAATAATATGATTTTATCAAAATCAGTAACTCTAAAATAGAACAATTGTTGAAAATTTGAAACTTTCTTATCAAAACTGGAAATAAGGGCATTGAATTGAATATAATTCCTAATGCAGAGGCTTAAAAATTTACCATATAGTCACAAAATAATATTCTATCCCTTGATAACATAATTTTTCTAATCCATGTGTAAGTATACTAGCAATTGCACCTTGGTGTGCAATGTGTATGTCGAAGCGCTATGTATAGTTTATTTTTAAAAAAATGGTATATTATTGTATGTACATTTGTGTCATACATGAGGTGAACTGGTAGACCATTTAGAAAATGATGTTGTTTTTGAAAAAAAGTCTCAATGGAGAAGTGATAGCCCCAAATCAAGTAAGATAAAATCTACGAATCAAGAAGACAATTTTTTAAACAGTAGAAATATAGATACATTGATATCAAGTGCAAAAAATTTCATACTAAGCTTACATTAATTAAATCTAAAGTACAAATGTTTGGTTATTTCTTCCAAAGAGTTGGACCATATTAAATAACAAGACAATGTCTCAAGGAAATCACACTAACACATAGTAAAACAATGACTGAATGCACTTTGTAGAGATAGATGGTTAAGATAACTACAATTATCTTGCATCATTAAAAATATCGATTAATTGTACATCCCAAATATATTAGATATAATAATTCAACTAAAAATCATCATATAAATTTATCTATTAACAAAAGATAAAACTTATCCAATCATAATATCAATTATTAAATTTTATACTAAAATTAATTATAGGATTTAGAAATCTTCTCTCGCCTATGCAAACATGCGAATAATAAAGTATCCCCTTCAGAAAGACTAACCATCCTCTAGCGAATGACACTCTGTTCTTATCCAAAGGGCAAAACAATAGGCAAAATGAACCTCATTTTTTCCTCCTAGAAATGAAACCAGGGCAAGATCCAAGCAGGTTGAGGACTAGCAACGCAGGGATGACCAGTCACATCAAAATAATTATAATCCAGGGTTCCATTATTGGCAAATAAATCATGTCAATAACACCCAACAGAAGGATCGATTTATAGATGGGAGTTAGACTTATGAAAAGAAAGTGAATTCATTTAGGGCTCCCATTTCCATTCGCCCTCTAGCAACTCCCAAGGAAACCCTTGGCATGAGGTAGAACAATAAACTTTTTGTTATTCTTTTATCCACAACCGTTCCAAATTTTTCAAAGGGAGCAAATTGTATCATTCCTGGAGGAAAAGAAATCAGGAGGAATGTGAATCATGAAAAAAATGGGGCACAAAAAGTTGAAAGGATCAAATCGATTCTGATTAGTGAAGTGGGTAGCCGATCCAAAGGTCGAACCCATATAAAATCAATTAATGATGGTCAAAATACAAATCATCAGGAGTAAAATAAACTTCAATGCAAAAATGTTATTCTGAACTAAGAAATAATGACGTTGGTCTGTGAGAAATTTGGTAATTTTGGGGGTTTTTGCAATGTGGAATGGGTCTCTCTTACACAAGCTTGAATGATGAAATGGTGGGAAGATATTCTTCCCAACCAGGTAAGTATTCTCCTCCTTGAAGGTAAATTTCTTATGATTGAATGCAGTAATTTGTAAACATAAAGAATAAACTACTGTCTGGAAATCCTTTGGTATTTAAAGGCCACAGTTTTCATTTTTAAAATTAGTACCCCAAATCATACAACCCTCCAAGATTTCCCAATTGGATTGGATTAGGTTACTTACCTGCAAAATACTTAAATTTTAAAGCCTTAGAAGCCATAGGTAATAACCTAGAGACCTTGGGTTACGAATCCCTGGAAATTGACACATGAGAGGTCAAAATTTTAATTCAAGCCGAGACTGCTTAAAAAACCCTAGCTTCAGTGGATGTATCTATAGGATATGACAATATTACGATTCATCCAAAATTTTATAATGGAATGATCAAAGACTCTAGGGTTATCTTTAAAAATGGCTTAGTATACAACAATAGGAAATTGCAGAATTCTGCAAAATGACATAGACAAAGTTGGATCCTAATTTTACCGTAAAACTAAAATAGAAAGCTGGGGGGGTTTGAAATCTACAACAAAGATCCTATAGAGAAGAACATGGTGGATAAAATACCATCTAGTGATAGGTAAGAAAGAATATTTTCTGTAAAATAGTATTGGAATCCCTATTAGAAGATTCAAAAAAATTTCAAGCAGGTGCTAAGGAACAACTTACTTTACTACTGAATCTTTAGAATAATACAAAAGCCCAAAATAGTCTTTGTAATGACTCATCCAAATAAGATTACCAAATTAATGTTAACTCTAACACACATCATGAACAAGAAGAAAATAAAGATATGGATAGAGAAATTGATATTAGAACGGTCTGTGATATCATGGACATAACTTTAGAAGACTTATTGAATTTGGATGAAGAGGTTGAGAGACAACATGTTGAAAATGATATTATGGGCCATATAGCTTTGGTTAAGTAAAAATAGGTTTTGAAAGGACCCGAAACCTTATACAATGATATTAGAAGATAAGCATTAAAGATTAAAAAAAAATGTGCTACAACACCCAAAGATACATAGGCCCAAGGCCCCAAAGTAGAAAAAGACAGCAGACAGAAAACAAACAACAATAGAAAAAGATACCAACAAGAAAGCAAGGCAACAACTAGCAAGTTTTCATCAGTTCTTTAGCATGGATGACCATATAGTTGATGAAATGGATGAAGAAGATATTAACAATAATAGGGAAGGAATCAAAGAAGTAGAAGAGGATAAGGATAATCAAACACTGGTAGAAAGAGTTCTGGAACTGTTGGTAGTTGAAGAGGAAAAAAGGAGATTGAGGGTGAGGAGTGGAGGTCCCAAGAAGCTAATCAGATGGAATTAGAAGGACCCAAATTAGGAATGGCCTTCACCCTGCCAGGAAAATCTATACTAGATTATGCCAAATCTGCAAAGAAAAGGGGTAGAAAATCCATTGTTGATTTAAGAGAGAAGGATGATGTAGTTGGTGATCAAACCAAGATCACATCATTACTCAATATAGGGAAGGGGAATTTACTTCACAAGGAACCATGAGGATACTTACTTGGAATGTTAGGGGCAGAAATTGTCCTAACAAGAAATGCACAATCAAGCACTTTGTATTCAAATAAGAAGTAGATATTATATTATTACAGTAAACCAAACTTAACAAGGAGGAAATTGAGGCATTTAAAAAATGAATAGGAATTTGGCCGATAGATAAGGTAGAAGAAGAGGGTTTCTCAGGAGGTTTGGGTCTACTATGGGATCCCATCATAGGGGAAATCTATAAGGCTAGATGAACCCAGTTAGTAGCACCGAACTATATAGTATAACAAACTACAAAACATGATTTAAGCCCTACTAACAACAAAATAATGAAACATCATGAATAATTAACAAATTAAATTGAAAAATTATGCATTTGAAGCTTATGTTGCTTCTCTCTTCTCCTTATGAAATGTTGCTTTGGATATTGCTCAAAGTTAATACTGGCAACGTTTTGACTTGGGAGATTCAAGAAAATATGACAAAAATGAGTGCATGTTGATTGTTATTCACTTAGAAAACCTGCATAAAGATTTTGCTCTCAGAAAATTGGATCCTCATTACAAGAATAAGGAGGGTTTATATAAAGATTTCAGATTGATCAACGGTTGAGATTAATTCTGAGAAAGAAAGATTGGATGGATGAAATAATTAGAGATGGAGTGAAGATGAAGAAATTCCATTTTTTAAGAAGAAAATAAAATAAGATAAAGATTGAAAATATAGTTTAGTTTTGGAGAAAATCAGTTTCCAAAATCCAATTGATTTTTTTATTAGAAGATCGCTTTTCTTTTTCAGTTTTGATGATAATAAATGTTGATGATAATTATTCAATTGTGTATTGTCATTGATGTTACACATGTATATGCACTTATGTAGTGATGTTACACAAATGTCTACATCCAAACCGAGCATAGTTAGTGTATGCCAAGTGAATTTTAGTATTCTATGAGCTCAGTCGGGCATTGAAGAAATTTAGTTCTTACTGAGTTCACTCAGGCATTACAGTGTTGGTCAGGTGTTGAAGAATTTTAGTGTTGACCAAGTTAAACAATTAGTGTCAGCCGACTAACAGATGATTTCATTTTATGTTTAATTGGGTATATGAGGCCTGTATGCACCATAAAATGGTCACCTAGACTTTGGGCCCCATTTTATCATTTTATCAATTTTCTGAATCAATGCTTTGGAACATTTTCAATTCAAATCAATTTCCTTGATCAAATTGTAATTAATTCAATTATTCAATTATTTCAATATT
>MU224061.1:6165701-6188378 GCA_018584345.1 Thuja plicata
AATTCATCTTATTTAATTAAAGTAAATTTCTCCCTTTTAATTAAATAAAATTCCTCTTATTTAATTAAATTTAATTCCTCTCATTTAATTAAATAAAATTCTTCTAATTTATTTAATTGAAAGAAAAACCCTCTTTTAATTAAATAAATAAAAATCCCCACTTAAACCACTTTATTTCTAGAAAAAGGAAATAAATTAAATTAAATAAAAATCTCTTTTTCATCACATCTTCCTAAGTGGTGTTTTTGCCTCTTAATCTCAACCATTGATCAATTATTTTTGCCTCTTAATCTCAACCGTTCACTTTCCTATATAAGGAAATCTCTCCTTCTCATTTTCATATTAGAGTTTTTTTAGTATTGTTATGTTGCAGGTTTGGAGAGCAATTTTGGAGGAGCATTTGAGCATTTGAGCATGGATATTGCAACTTCTCTCTTCTTGTCTCATTCCTTCTTACATTCATGGCTATTCATATAGATTAGAATCATGTTTATTTCCATAGATTAATCTTACATTTGCATTTCCTTTCATAGATTAATATGCATTGTTATCGTTTAGATTAATTTCCTTTTATGCATTGCAATCATATAGATTAGATCTCATTTTCATGCATTCGAATCTCTCGTTTCATGGTGTATTTGCAATAGACACAACTAGGTCTATCTGAGGGCCTTCATTTTACATTTTTTACACATCCATGACTAGAGAGCTATGGATCGATATTTGAGGCCTCATTTTTGAGCAACCTTGAATGGAATGATTCATAGAAGTGTGACAACATTTATGCACGCACCATCAAATTGTCGCACATTTGCAGTGTTAACACGCCCTCATTCTTGTTTACTTTATGTACATAAGTAGCATAACTAGGGGTTTTGTACCCAAGCAGAGTATATTCCTAGGTGAAGCATAACAGTTTGCAAGGTTTCTAGTGGTGAACCTCACTCTTATACCAAATGTCATGCCCAAATTTAATGTCCAAAATGCAAGAATTTTTTTTTTGAAGAGCAAATAATGTCGTGTTGTGTTTCAGTTGTGAGGTTTCCAAAGTTTACAAATGTACTTCTATGTTTACATAGCTATTGAGTCAAGTTACAGTAGTTGCAAAAGTAGCCATTAGGGTCAAGGGGAATCATAACCACATGTCAACATCCCTATACCTATTGATATGTTTTCAAAGTTTCATTAGTTTAATCACCAAGTTGTTTTCTTAACTTCCTAATTACATTTTAATGAAGGGAATTAAATTAATGAAATAATTACATTATTTCCCTAACATTTTTTTAGATTTAAAATTTCAGCTAAAATAATTACTATATTCTGTTGACGGGGTTTTGCTGACCAGGTCCGCCAACAGTCATAAGTTGTCACTGGGTTCCGGGGAAATCGGCCAACTCCGCCTACAAAGGTTGTCCGGGGGAAATGAATCCTCCGGGCCTTCAAGCACCTGGGTGTCGGGTCACGACGGTGCGGAGCTCGGTTGGGAGAGGTGACTATTTTCGAGGGGGATAGCTGCTTACTTCAACTCATTCTTCCGGAGATTCGGTACAGTAAGGGTTTCCCAGAGCATTCTACACTTAGCAAATAAAATGAAAAGATCCTGCAGGGTTAGAAACGTTTATCTAACTACAGTCATGCTGAAATGTCCGGAACATCAACAATACTCTGAAAGACTACACTAAATATCGAAGAAATACACAACCATCAGTTAGCATTTTATCAGTAGCGGAAATAAAGAGGCCGTTAATCTACTTTAACATATCAGAGTAAAGGACGTACAGAACATTAAAATATGAAATACCATTAACTCAGAAGCAGGGACGCTAACAACAATATTGCCAAGAATCCTTCCTTCTTCATTAATATTTAGTCGAGTAGGCACTGGTGCGTGATACAATGGTTGCTCCAGGGGAGCATCTAACTATCAAGAACAGAACAATGGAGCATTGAGCTCTGCAACTTAAAACTCAGGAATTACTTTTGCTATTTCTTATGGACAACAAAATCATCAATTTCGCCGACCCTTGGAAATGGGCCAATTTGCCTATTTATACAACTCTCTAACCCTAACCCTATTTCACTGTGTTTTAATAAAATACAATATCTGGGGGCCGGTACTACCTGCGCCACCCTACAAAAGACCTGGAGACGGAATAGGTCTGTCATGTCAGAAAAAGAAGACAAGAATATACATCGGAAGAATCGGCCTCGGGAAGAGGGCCAGAGAAGAGAAAGTAGAAAGTAGGTCCCCCGGGGACCGAGGCTACATGCCTCATAAATAGGAAATGCGGCACCCTATCCCCAATGTGCAAGGTGTACCTTTGAATGGCACCTCGAGAAGACCACCCTATCAGAAACCAACTGCCGAGCCAATGCCTCTTGATGTGGTCAACTACCTTCTGACAGTCTTTATTAACCACCTCTGAAAGTGACCGGTCGGCCTCGGGGACCGGGACACAGATCATCTTTAAAGAATACAAAATTTTGGATCCGGGACTCCGGGATCTGGGAACTTACATCCCCAAAAGAATAAAGAATACTTAATACTCAAGTTTCCCCGGTTCCCGGAGAACGCTCAAGGCTGCTTATTATCGTTGAAGGCCTGAAGGAGGCAGAAAATGCCATCCTCATCAATCTTTTTTAGGCTGGCCCTTCTGTGCCTGGCCACATCAACTAGTTCCCCTAGGTCCGAAAAATTATTTCTGAACTCATCTTCCATTCTCGCGGTGTCATGGCCTTTAAGCACCATTTCGGTAAGTTTTGTCATTTGGGCCCCATCTATCCCCTCTGGGGATTGATACCGAGATGCCATCATTTCATCAAAATTCTCCAAAACTGACTCCTCGAGGGTATAAGTATTTGTACTAAGGGGATCAACCCCAGAAGCTTTTACTACAAATGACTTATATAAATTGGAAGAATACTTCACTATGTTTACCTTTTCCTGTAAGGACTCCACCAGTTGCTTGGTTACCTCCAATGTGAGGTCCAGTCTGGAGTGCTGAGCCCTTACGAAATCAAATGAATCCTCACCCAGAATTCTGGATTCAGAAATTATGTCTTCCCCCAGGGTGAGGAGCTCTTCAATCTCTGCCTTCCACGCTTGGTAATTCTCGGTGTCACTCTCCCATTTCTCAATTAGTGCTTCTGCCTGGTGAATAACCTGCCGGGCCGTATATAAATCAGGGAGAGTGGACGCTAGGAAATGTCGGGTGTTTCCTATCTATAGAGCAACCCATTCGTCTACTGCTTGGGCCTTCTTTTTCATTACTCAGAGGGAATCTATGTCGCTCTGCGGTAATTCCTCTGATGTGGAGGTCTATGGAGGGGCGGCGTTGATGGGTCTAGCCAGCTCAGTAAGCAACCCTATAAGGTTTGCATTCTTCTATTTCTCTGCTTTGAGCCTCTGGGCTTCTTTTTCATATCGGGCCTCCACTGCCCTTGCTACCTCTTTCAGCAGGTCTACTTCGCCCTGCTTTCCCCTCTTTCCTAAGGATACCTCTGTGATATTGTAATCTGCGGGATCCGCGGTCACTTCATCGGCATCTAGGGGAGGTGTTTCCACCACTGCAACTGTTTCTCCGCCTGGCCCAGTCCGAAGGGTATGAACTATCTGGGCCTTCTTTGCTTTTAGTGGGGCTTGAGCTAAGGCCATCATTTCGGCCAGGGAGAGAGGGATTGCCGAAGCGGATTGGGATTTTCTTTTTCTATTTTCTACCAGCCATGGAGGTGGTAGAGGTGGCCTTCCTTCCAGAGTTTGTTCTCCAGATTCTCTCCCGGTGTCCAGCGGCGGCTGCTCCTTTTCAGCATATACTTCCTCTGTTCCTCTCCCTGCCGGTACTTCTTCTGCAACAATCTTCTTTTCAATTTCTATCTCCTCAGCCTGGTCCTGGATGTTAATTGATGTGTCTGGACCCTGGTCGGCTTCCTCAGGGATTTCTTCTTCATGTTGCTCTTCTTCCTCTTCATCTGTTGGCAGTAGGGGAGGTATCGGGCCGAGATTCAGAGTTTGGGCCGCCGTGATTACCTGCCCAAAAGAGGATCCCGGGAGTGGCCCTCGGAATGCGGCGGCTGGGGGTACGGTTGCTCCCAAAGGTCTGGGTCTGGGTTCCCCAGCGGATGCCTTTTGTTCACTCGGTTGTTGTTGGTCCACTCCCGAACCTTGTGTTTCTGGGGCCCCGGAGATAACCTCCAGTTCTATCCTCTTTTCTTCTGTCTGCTGCTCTTCTTCTTCTGCAGCTTTTTGTTCCAGGTCTTCTGGATCCACAACCTCTTGTTCTTTTTCTGGGACTTCTGTTTCTACTTGTGTGTCGTCCCCTTGCATATTTTCAAACTCATCAGCTGCAAATACGTCAAACTCCTCTTCTGGAGGGGGACTGGCTGGGACCTCCGTTTGTTCTGCCTCTTTCTCCGGTTCCGGGGAACTAGAAGAAAGGATTTCCACTTCTTTTGGGAGGGATGCCTTTGGCGCCGTTTCTGCCTTCGGCTGTGCAATATTCTTTCTCTTCCTCCGGGTGATTAAGGGCGGCCCCGCATCGGCAATTGTCGCCGCTTCCATGGGATCTACCCTAGTTGCCTTCACCATCAAGGCTGCCAGCGACGGGGAGGAAGGGGGACGAATAGGTCCGGCCATGAGTGGGGGAGTGGCTAGCTTCATTATCAACTGCTCCCTCATTTGCTGGGAGGCTGCTACAGATTGCTTAATCTATTCTTGAATGGGGACTTGCTGCACGGGGGGAGTTGTATCTATCCGCTTTCCTTTGTCTGCGCCTTGTGCAGAAGTCCCGGCCCCCAGAGTAAATTTCAGTACCGGCTATGGTGTTACTTTTGGTACTGGTCTGGGAGCTTGGCGCATACTCCTGGGGCACACCCTTTTAAAATAGGCATGACTTCGCTCGACTACTTCCTGAGTGAAGTCCTCAATCCTGTGCTCCTCCTGGACAGCCCAATTCATCACCGGCAATGCCATTTTATCGATCCCCTTTTCTTGGTATTGGGGATCTATGGTGGGGGCGGTGTCTGAGAAACCCGCTGGGAATCTCCGAAGCTTTAGCTCTTGCATCATCCCGGCCATCATCCTAATATAATGCCGGCTGTGCACATCCACATCATCCTGGCAATCTGCCCAAAAGTCCTTCATGTGTACGTGATGGGGTTCCGAAGCCCGGGGCAGTGCCTTTGCAATTCAGCCACGCGGATCAAAGTTTCTCTATGCCAGATAGAATTCCTGCAAGTTGTAGCTTTTCAACTCATTGTCTGCCTCCTTCGCGATGGCCAGACTGTAGGTGTAGTTCCCACAGGAGATTGGGAACAAGACGTTTGGGACCTTCTTATGGGCCAAGAAGGTATGTAGCTCCATCATCTGTCGACAATATTCCAGCAGCACGATCTTGTCCCCATAATGCTTGGGCAACAAGTAGGGTTTCCCAGAGAAGCCGACGACCCTAATGTATGTATGCTACTGGAATTGAATGTAGTAGTGCTCATAACTACTAACCAATTTCATCACCTTAGTGGATAGGCAGTATCCAGCATCCCGGGTGGGCGTGAGCAGATGGTTGTAAACGAAGGAGTCATTTACCCGACAGTAACTGTGGAAGCTGGCCTCCCATTGAATCTATGGGAAATGGTCCCATGGTGCTTTTTGTCCCGGGCCCATCCCGAGAACACCATCTGTAAGCAAGCCATTGGAGTGGGGCCTCTGTTGGGCCAAAGCCTAGAAAACATAAGAAGACATGTAGAACTTCTTCTTCTGGTTCAACTACAGGAACTGGGAGTCGACATGATTGGAGATTATTGTCGCCCAGTCAAAAAATTCTCCCTTAGTGGAGATGCCGAGGAGGAAATAGTACATCCATTTGGCAAACTCCTGGGCGGAGGGTTGCCCAAATACCTGGGCCAATGCTATCATCCCCATTTGGATTCTCTCCTTGAATTAAGAGCGAGGGATGTCTATTTTCATTCTCTTTGGGTCCCTCTTTGGGACCTTGAGCCAGTTGGTGTTCATGTACACCTGGGCAGCATCCTCCAGTTGATTGAATTGTTTCAAGGCGTCAGTCCTTGTGACCACTGTGGCCCTGTCAAATTGTGGGATATCCAGGCCTGCTTGGAAAGTGACTGGGTCGAGGGACACCAGTGGAGTGGGGTATCCCGTGGGTTCTACAGATGCGAGCATAACGGCCCCGAAAGAAGAGTTGTAGTTGGCCACCAATGTTAGAACAAGCTCCAGAGACTGCACGAAGCATGGGAAGCAAGCTTCCCGGAGGATTCTGGAACCCCCGACGTTGATTGCTAGTTTGTCTCCAGCCTGTCGCTGGATGTGCATTATCTTTACCAGGGCCTGCATTTCTGCCCAAGTTTTGACATTGGCGTCGGTCATAAGTTTTACCTTGGACTCAATATTTGAGCCCACAATCTCATTATCCTGCACAAACTTCATGGTGTGGGGCAGCTTTGCCAGGGCCTTCTCTATCTTTGACTTTGCTGCTGCCCTAGTCTCGTTTGTGTTTGGCAATTCCAGACTTCTGGGAGGAGATGATGTGGACGCTTCAGACATGTTTGGAAGATGAAGTCTGGACCTGCGAGACAAAGCGACCGTTAGAACATACTTATCAAAATTAAAATAGTTACTCTGGGGTTCGAGAAAATCTTACCACCGTGATGTTTGCCTTTCCTGAAAAGTTAGTTTTATGCAAAGATACCCGAAAAGTAAAACACGTAATGAACTTTAAGAAACTTTATCACACGTCCGGGTCTGGGGATTTTATCACACTTGGTAAGGACAACGGATGTGTGGTGGTAAAAAAAAAGGCCCGAAGCCCAGAGAAATGACCGTTAATCAAGGAAGAAAGGGAAGGTAAGTCCACGTGGACGCCACGTGCGTTGGCATTAAATGGATGTGATGGCGATGACGGCGGAGCCAACTGTTTGAACGCGCAAAAAGGGAAAGCCGCTTGGCTAGAAGTAATTGCGCACATGGGAAATAAATGAGGCTTTGACAGCCCTGATGGAGGAGAGAGAAAACTGCCTGTTTGAAATCGGCTGAGAGCCGAGTTTCAAACAGGTGGTTTTCTACCTCGAAGCAAGCTTGGAGGCGAAAAATAGAAGCAAAGGTGACTCAACCAGCTTGTCGAGCCACTCGGAAGGATATATATAGAGCCGAGGGGTATATACATGGAAAAGAGGAGATATACAAGGGTTATCTACAGACATGCACATATATACATGAATATACATACGGGATGACTCCCGCGGGAAAACCAGACAAGGCGAAAATAGAGATATACAGCCATTTACATTATTTACACCATTTACAGACTTTACAGACAAACAACTTCTGCACAGAAGACAGACAACCTTCTGGCAGAGCTGACCCACCAATGGCAGCAAAACCAAAAGACAAACAAGCCAAACACGACAGAGGAACAAAGCAAAATGAAAACAAAACCAGGCAAACCCAAGGAAAAACCAGAAAATAGAAGCAAAAATAGAGAGGAGGAAAGGAGGAACACCAACCTGAAAACGTAGAAGGCAGAGGAAAGAAGGGATTACCGAGAGAACCCTGTAACAACTTGAGCCGTCAAGCTATCAGAATCACCACCACGAAGCACTCGCGTATGTCTGAGAGCAACAGAAGGTGTTAAGCTTAGATTATCACAAAATTCTCTGTAAATGCTCTGCTAATCACTTTGAAAACACTCTATTTCACTCTAAGTGCTTGAAGGCTTTAATCGCGGTAAATGTGAAAATGACAGGTAAGTCTATTTATACCCATGGTAAAAAGTAATCCTCCTCCTTCCGGAGATTTCAGGTTAAGCGAACCCTCCGAACTCTGGGCCTGAGGATTCCTTACGATGATATTCTTAAGACTTAAGAACATCATAGCAAAGAATCCCGGAGTCCAAAATCTGGCTTCCAACAAAAAGGCAACCTCCGGGATCCGGGACCCCGGAGGGGAAAACCAAACCAAGAAAACAACACACATCGGGGAATAAAACCCCGGAGAAAGAAAGCAAAAAGGAAAAAAAAGATAAGGCAAAGCCGCAACAAAAAGAAAAGCAAAAGAAAAAAAGGGGGACCCAACATTTTGCACACAAAATGTAGGAACGGGGATGCAGGGCATAACAAATGGCGACTATCTGGGACAAATGCCTTAGCGCATTTGAGAACCATAGAACCTCTGGTTAGCACAACCAGAACAAATCCATCTCCCAGAGTGTTTGACAAGCAGAGAGTAGCATATTCGAGAGAACCTGACCACACAAGAGTCAGTCCATAGCCTTTCATCAGTGGTGTCATGTGTGCTTTGGAAGGAAATCAAGCCGATGACCTCTGGGAGGAATAGAGAAGCGGTACTAATTACATCGAACCAGTCATTAATTTGATTGCTTCCCCCCCCGAGACCAGAGTTTCATCCTTCTTTTCTTATTATTTTATTTGTTTCCAGATGGGGAAGGCGGTACTTCTTTCACCATTGAGCCTAAGCTTAGCTAAATTCAAATGGCGGTACTTCTTTCACCTATCCAACTATATTTAGATATTTGGAGAGGGTAAAACTCTGGACTCGGGAGGAATTTCTTTAGATTTTCAGACATGGATCAACCAATCAGTATAGCTGATCTACCCCCGACATGTTCGATTACTTGTTCCTTATATTATTATTGTTCACTAATTGCCAGACTCCCGGAGACCACCCAATGGAGATTGCTTGAAAATGTGCCATAACCTACAAACAATCCTAGAGACCGGGTTGATTCCACCATGATAAGGATAGATTCTAAAGTTCACCATGTTGGAGGCATTGCACCAGAGGCCAAAGTTATGCGAAGCATTCCAGTTCCTACAAAGTGGAACAAGATGCCGGGACCAAAAAAAAAAAAGAGCCGAAAGCGAAAAACAAAGACAACAAAAACAAAAGGGGGAGACTGCCCCAGAGGACAGCCGACAAGACTATTTACAAGGGGATATTTACATATAATACAACTTTGGACAAACTTACCCTTATTCGAATTAATGTTTGAGAAACTGCCCATTAACAGGCAATGCGACAGGTTCTCTAGTCAAGGTCTTAAGGCGGTAAGTATTTGCCCCGCAGATTTCTGAGATTAAGTATGGTCCGAGCCAGAGCCGTTGGAACTTGGTATGCTTTCCTTTCTTCTCCTGGGCCTTATCCCACAACACGACCAGATCCGAGATCTGAAAATCCTTGTATTGGGCTCTTCTGTTAAACCATCGTTTTACCACTGCTTGATGATGCGCAAAGTGTTCAAGGGCCGCGTCTCGCTGTTCTTCCATTCGCACTAGATTCAAAAGTCAAACCTCCACAATGTTGTCCCTGTTGTTAAATTCCTGCATAAACTATAAAACTGGGATTTGTAAGTTGACTGGGAATACAGGGTTTTGACCATAAACCAGGTGGAATGGGGATGTCCCCAGGGAGGCCTTAATATGAATATGATCTGCCTAGAGGGCGAATTTCAGTTTTTGGTGCCAATCCCGGGGATTTTGTTCTAACAAATGTTTGATCACCTCAAGTAGATTCTTGTTTGTTGATTCAGCAACGCCGTTTCCCTAGGGATAATAGTTACTAGAGAACTTCAGTGTGATCTTTCGATTGTAGGTCCATTCGAGTAATTGTGCGAAAGAAAACACTGGACCATTGTCGCATACTAAAGCGAAGGGCATTCCAAACCTTGTGACGATGTTTTCTTCCAAAAACTTGATAACTACGTCCGCCGTGTTGTTTTTTCAAGGAATAGCCTCAGGCCACCGAGTGCAGTAATCAGTCACAGTAAGGATATATCGGTGGTTGGTAGATGAGTTGGGGTTGATCTCCCCGATGAAGTCAAATGCCCACTGGGCAAAGGGTCTAGCCTCGTAGACTGGTTGCAGAGGCATGGCCGGGTTACGCTCACGATATGCTGTAGTTTGGCAAGTATGGCATTTTCTGACATGAGCGTAAACATCCTTGAAGATACAGGGCCAATAGTATCCGGCCCGGAGGATCTGATGGGCAGTGGCATCGGCTAAACCATGCCCAGTTCCAAATTGTCCATGGAATTCATCAATTATTTTCACAGCTTGGTCCTTGTCGATGCACCAGAGGTACACTCCCTCGTAGTTTCGACGGTAAATCACAGAATTTTTAATCATGAAGTGGGCGCTTTTCATCCGCATGGCGTGGCGTTTGTGGGGAGGCAATCCCTTCGGGCATTTGTTGTTTAGTATCAAGTACACCAGATCGGTATACCACGGGTCTTGGGTAATGGACTCCACCGTATAAGTTTGACATTCGATGTGGGGAGTCTCTTCTGCCATTATTCGACTTAGTCCCTGGCCTTGGACTATTTTCATGGGCTGCATCTCTAAGTTATATTCCTGGAGGATGGCCATCCATTTCCCCCATCTCTCGCCCAACTCACTCTACATCAGCAGAGATTTGACAGCCTGGTCCGGGATGATAGCATGCACTTTGCTTCGGAGAATATAATGTCAGAATTTTTTCACGGCGCGAACCAAAGTGAAGGCCTATTTTTCTAGTGATGAATACCGGACTTCAGCGTTCTTAAAGGGGGAACTCATGAAAGAAATTGGTCGTTCCTCCCCTTTAACCTTTTGAGTTAGTACTACCGCGGTAAAATATGGTGAAGCAAACGAGTATATGTAAAACGGGAGGGAATAGTCCAGACTAGCCAGGATAGGTGCCTCCGTTATCGTCTGTTTAATCTGGGTGAACACCCGCTTTGCTTCAGGACTCCACTCAATTTTGGTATCCTTTTTCATCATTTCATTGAGTGGTTTGACTATTTCTATGAATCCCGTGATGAATCGTCACACGAAGTTGATTTTTCCGAAGAAGGATCGCATTTCTTTCTTGCTACCAGGCATCTATAAGTTCAGCAATGCTTCGACTCTATCAGGGTCTATGGATATACCCTTCTCAGAGATGATATGCCCGAGCAACTTCCCCTCGGTGACCCTGAATATACACTTCTTGGGGTTGAGGGATATTCCATACCGGCGACATCTCTCACAGATCTGAGCGAGGTGGGCGGCGTGATCACGCCTGTCCCGGGAGAAGATGGTCAAATCGTCCATGTAGATGATTATGCATCGATTTACAAGGCCCTCAAACACAATGTCCATGGCCCTCTGAAAAGTAGCCCCTGCATTGATCAAATTGAAGGTCATTCTTCTATACGCAAACGTTGCCCACTTGGTGGTAAACTCTATTTTCTCTCTGTCCTCATACTTGACCATGACCTGGTTGTATCCGGAGTATCCATCCAAGAACGACATCATCTGAGATCCATTTACTATCTGCAGCACCTCATCCAAGGAGGGGAGAGGGTGATTATCTTTTTTAGATGCCTTGTTCAAATTTTAGAAATCCACGCAAAGGCGGATCTCACCGTTCTTCTTCCTGACTGGGACCAAGTTGGCAACCCATGTAGTATGCCGGATTGGAAAGATTATCCAGGCTGACAATAGTTTTTCTACCTCTTGACGAATCAGAGGCTCTATCAGGGGGTTGACCGGTCTTTGCTTTTGCCGAAAGGGCTTAGCATCAGGCTTTAGGGGAATGGTATGGTTCATAATGGATGTATCATATATTTTTAAATCTTCATATCCCTAGGCAATTACATCAATGTATTCTCGGAGAACCGCGAGAATCTTCTCATTTTCCTCAGGGGAGCAGGAGGTACCAATGTGGATGATCTTTTCTTCACCGGGCTGGCCGATGTTAACCTTTTCAAAATTTCCCCCCTCAGAGGAGGATGACGCCTTCTCATGGGCCCGAGGGTCTGAGTCGAAGATTTTTTCTAATGCAACTATCCCCTTAGGGATGGTGTTGGTGGGAAAGTCCATGATCCCATCGTCTTCGCCACCCTGTCCCGTATCATCGTGATCTCGTTCTTCCACTATCTGGTCCTCAAAGACACCAACATTTTCCATGAAGGCCAGGATATGTTGGTCGTCCTCAAAAACCTGAAAGTGGGTAACATTATCTGGAATGGAGGGGGTGGGGACCATCTTAACTAAAAATATTCGGAGTCGTGAGCCAGCCATCAGCTCAAGTGTGCTGGCAAAAATGGCTAGGGCATCCGGGACATAGTTCTACCGCCAGGGAATGAGGTCAATGCCAAAGACATCAAAATCCTCAATAAGGCTCCAGGCCCGGTTGCGGTATGCGGCCAGCCTTTTGTCATGACATGTATATTGACTCCGGACTTGTTTAACAACCAACTCTGAATCACCCAGAGCCCGGAGGCGGGTGATACCTTTCCTTAATGCGAATAAGAGTCCAAGGACCAAAGCCTCGTACTCTGTGACATTATTTGTATGGTTAAACTGCAGCCTATAGGATGCGAGGAAGGATTTCCCTCATGGGTTAATTAATTATACCCCGGCCCCATAGCCCTGTTTGGATCAGGACCCGTCGAATTTCAGGGTCCATAAGTCATTGTTTGTAATCTGGGGCTGGAGACGGGGAGTTTTCTTTGGATTGTTGCTGGGAGACTTGGGGATCTCTTCCCGGACTACCGATGTGAAAGTGGAATTTATCCCTGGAGGTGTTTCGATTTGTGATTCCCGGGGGGATGGCACCAAAGGAGTGTGTCCCATAGAAGTACTGGGTCCTGTGGAATTGGTTGTATGTTCATCCCGGAGGATATCAAGTTGCCGGGTAGCGATCGATAGGAATGGCTCACACTCATGCTCTGAATATTTTTGGTATTGCACTCGGCACCATGTGCCGGACAGGAGTGCGGCAAGGGTCGCTGTGGAGCCCTGAGAGTTGACTTCAACTCTCACCTTTTCTTCAAAGTCTTGTGCTCTTTGCAACACTACGAGATCCTCTCCGGGGATGAAATCGAATGTTAAGATTTCAAGAGGTCGGTACACCCCCAGAGAAGACTCAGAGAAAAGGACTTCATTGACCCTTCCAACTTCGGTAAGGGCCTGTTTCATCCGAGGTTCACTTTCGACCCAGATTTGATTGGATTCTCCTTCCCATGGAAGCCACAAGTGGGTGAAGTCGATCGAGAAGTACCCATTCAAGGATTTAGACCAAGTCTGACTTAACAACATCCCATACGTCTCTAGGATATCCACCACTTAGATGTCAATGATGCTGGCTATCCTGGGGTCCTGGATAAGGTGTATCCAGACGTTCTTCAATTCCTCCACCATTTTTACAGTAGTCTTATCCAGTTGGATCACTGCGCCATTAGACAGGGTGGGGCGGAGTCCGAGCTTCTGACAAATGGACAAGGGCATGATGTTACCCAAAGCTCTGGAATCTACTAGGCAATTGTGTATATTTTTTCCATAAATGTTTAGGCCTAGCAAGAAGGGAGGATCCTCATTATTTCCCCAGAAGACAGCCGCGTTAGCATCTTCAAATGAGACAGTCTTGGGTGGGCGGCTAACTGCTTTCGGGTTCCCTAAGAGCTTCAGAAGGGACTTCTTCTGCTCAGGACAATTTAACAAAACCTCCATCAAGGTCATGGAGGTGGTGGTTTGCTCTAACGCCTTCGTGATGTCAAATCTTCCTCCCGGGAACTGGTGGTTTTCCTCTGTGAGATCTTTTGCTTGGTTAGAGCTAGGACCTTTCAGGGGGACAGGTCGATCAGTTTTATTACTCCAGGGAGGAGGAGTATCTTTGGTAGGAGGTATAGGTGTGTAAGCTGGTCCTTTACCCACCTGGCTCTGAGTATTGTATGGAGCCCGCGGGTTAGTAAAGGCGTTGGCCTCAAAGGGCAGAATGGATTCATCAAAGAATTCCTGTAGTTCGGATTCTTCTTCATCTTCCCTGGAAGTACCGAAGAAGATGGTGTCATAGGTGAAGGCACTGTGGGTTTGCTCTTGGATAGGGGGCTCCAGGGGAGTGGAATCGTGCGATTGCTGCCTGTCTAGCTGGGAGATCATTATGACTTTCTCCAAAGTGGAACAATTCACCTCATTGTGGGAACCCGTATCATGTAGCCTACACTAGTTAGTCATGGGCTGGAAGTCTGTGACTGGCGTAAAATGGGATGGTCCAGCACCATTTTGGTTGGTGTTTTAGTTCGGAGGTGGGCCTCTGGTGTTAGCGTTATTATTCCATTATTGTTGGTTGGGCCTAGGCCCGTTGTTGAAGTTTCTTCCCCCGGCGTTGTTGTTTCGTTGGCCGAAGAAGATATTCCCTCTTTGAGAATTTGAGGTCTGGGGTGCGTAAGACCCTGCCTTCAGCTGACCCATGTCCATAGTCAAAGTGGACAACATTCGTCGGAGGGACTCAACCTCGACGGTCAACTGAGTGTTAGCATCATAATGGGATGGTTGTGGCTGTTGTTGGCTTCCTGAGAAGGTAGCAGGATTAGCCGGAGTCGAGGGCGGAAGTCCCCCAGTCGCAGATGACTGGAAGAAAGGCACTCTGGATGATTGTGTCTGAGTCTGTTGTGTCTGCTGAGGTTGATTCCAAGGGAAGACTTTCGGGCCCGGTGTCATCTGGGTCTGGGAGGGCTAAACATATCGTGCCTGTTGGTCCACTACAGGCGGTGGAATATTCACTGCCATCGAAGGGGCACCCATTGCCAGATTTGGGTTGTAACCCCCAGCATAAGCAGTTTCGTCGAGGATCATATTGAAAGGTGTGTTCTGCCCAATCCCGCCCGGGGATTTGTTGAGACCGCGGGACAACTCTAGGGCTAGGTTGTAGACTTTTGCCAAGGTATCCCAGTCGCCTGGGGTGGTTGTTCTCTAGAGGAGGGTGGCAACGAAAGGGTCCATTGCGTTGAGATATGTCTGTATGGTAACATATGGCGATGGGACAAAAGGGCCCGTGCACCGCTTCAGGGCACGCTGGAACCTATAGTTGAATGCTGCAAGAGGTTCATTGGGTTCCTTCCTAATGGAGATGAACTGGCTGTGGGACCAAGCTGGGTCCACATGTACGCGAAAGGCAGCCAAGAAGGCATCCTCCATATCCTGCCAAGTGTTGATGGAGTTGGCAGGTAAGTTAAGGTACCAGTTCAACTCGCTTTGTCCTAAGGATAGGGGGAACATGCGGGTCACAACATCCTCATGCTGGATCCGGTGTCGATTCATGGCATCTTTGTATGCCTGTAGATGCTCTTCTGCAGTTCGTGAGCCTAAGTGCTCATATCGCGGGCAAATCTTCTCCAGGTGGGAGGGTAAATCATTGATTGCGCCCAGAAAAGTGCCCATTGGGGACCCAGTGTTTCCAAAATATGCAGCCATTAGGGGAACTATATGTTGGGTAGTTTGGGTACTGATTCCTGGGACCGTCTGGGGAGTTTGAGTATTCAGGGGTATAGTAGACCCCCAGACAATAGTGGCTGGTAGAACTTTAGAGGTCCATTTCTTCCGAGCAGGAGGCTCGAGTTCGACAAACTTTCCAAGATTTGGGGCAGACCTAAGGACTCTTTCAAATTTAGCTAGGGAAAAGGACCCAATCCCACTAAAAGCTTGTCTCCTAAAACTACAACTCGGGGAACCCTCAGGAGGTGAAAAATTGGAATCTTGGGAGGGCGATGAGTTCATGCCCTCCTTCTAGCGCCAGTTTCTATTGACGGGGTTTTGCTGACCGGGTCTGCCAAAAGTCATAAGTTGTCACCGGGTTCTGGGGAAATTGGCCAACTCCGCCTGCAAAGGTTGTTCGGGGAAAATGAATCCTCCGGGCCTTCAAGCACCTGGGTGTCAGGTCACGATGGTGCAGAGCTCGGTTGGGAGAGGTGACTATTTTCGAGGGGGATAGCTGGTTACTTCAACTCATTCTTCTAAAGATTCGGTACAGTAAGGGTTTCCTAGAGCATTCTACACTTAGCAAATAAAACGAAAAAGATCCTGCAGGGTTAGAAACATTTATCTAACTACAGTCATGCTGAAATGTCAGGAACATCAACAATACTCTGAAAGACTACACTAAATACCAAAGAAATACACAACCATCAGTTAGCATTTTATTAGTAGCAGAAATAAAGAGGTCGTTAATCTACTTTAACATATCAGAGTAAAGGACGTACAAAACATTAAAATATGAAATACCATTAACTCAGAAGCAGGGATGCTAACAACAACATTGCCAAGAATCCTTTCTTCTTCATTAATATTTAGTCTAGCAGGCACTGGTGCGTAATATAATGGTTGCTCCAGGGGAGCATCTAACTATCAAGAACAGAACAATGGAGCATTGAGCTCTGCAACTTAAAACTCAGGAATTACTTTTGCTATTTCTTATGGATAACAAAATCATCAATTTCGCCAACCCTTGGAAATGGGTCGATTTGCCTATTTATACAACTCTCTAACCCTAACCCTATTTCACTGTGTTTTAATAAAATACAATATCTGGGGGCCGGTACTACCTGTGCCACCCAACAAAAGACCTGGAGATGGAATAGGTCTGCCATGTCAGAAGAAGAAGACAAGAATATACATCAAAATAATCAGCCTCGGGAAGAGGGCCAGAGAAGAGAAAGCAGAAAGTAGGTCCCCCGGGGACCGAGGCTACATGCCTCAAATGGGAAATGCGGCGCCCTGTCCCCAATGTGCCAGGTGTACCTTTGAATGTTGCCTCGAGAAGACCACCCTGTCAGAAACCAACTGCCAAGCCAATGCCTCTTGATGTGGCCAACTACCTTCTGACAGTCTTTATTAACCGCCTCTGAAAGTGACCGGTCGGCCTCGGGGACCGGGACACAAATCATCTTTAAAGAATACAAAATTTTGGATCTGGGACTCTGGGATCTGGGAACTTACATCCCCAAAAGAATAAAGAATACTTAATACTCAAGCTTCCCCGGTTCCTGGAGAATGCTCAAGGCTGCTTATTATCATTGAAGGCCTAAAGGAGGCAGAAAATGCCATCCTCGTCAATCTTTTTTAAGCTGGCCCTTCTGTGCCTGGCCACATCAACTAGTTCCCCCAGGTCCGGAATATTATTTCTGAACTCATCTGCCATTCTCACGGTGTCATGGCCTTTAAGCACCATTTCGGTAAGTTTTGTCATTTGGGCCCCATCTATCCCCTCTGGGGATTGATACCGAGATGCCATCATTTCATCAAAATTCCCCAAAACTGACTCCTTGGGGGTATAAGTATTTATACTAAGGGGATCAACCCCGGAAGCTTTTACTACAAATGACTTATATAAATTGGAAGAATACTTCACTGTGTTTACCTTTTCTTGTAAGGACTCCACCAGTTGCTTGGTTACCTCCAATGTGAGGTCCAGTCTAGAGTGCTGAGCCCTTACAAAATCAAATGATTCCTCACCCAGAATTCTAGATTCAGAAATTATGTCTTCCCCCAGGGTGAGGAGCTCTTCGAGCTCTACCTTCCACGCCTGGTAATTCTCGGCATCACTCTCTCATTGCTCAGTCAGTGCTTCTACCTGGTGAATAACCTACCAGCCCGTATATAAATCGGGGAGAGTGGACGCTAGGAAATGCCGGGTGTTTCCTATCTGTAGAGCGACCCATTCGTCTACTGCTTGGGCCTTCTTTTTCATTACTCGCAGGGAATCTATGTCGCTCAGCGTTAATTCCTCTGATGTGGAGGTATATGGAGGGGCAGCATTGATGGGTCTGGCCAGCTCAGTAAGCAACCCTATAAGGTTTGCATTCTTTTCTTTCTCCGCTTTGAGCCTCTTTTTCATATCGGGCCTCCACTGCCCTTGCTGCCTCTTTCAGCAGGTCTACTTCGCCTTGCTTTCCCCTCTTTTCTAAGGATACCTCTGTGATATTGTAATCTGCAGGATCCATGGTCCTTTCATCGGCGTCTGGGGGAGGCGTTGCCACCACTGCAACTGTTTCTCCACCTGGCCCAGTCCGAAGGGTATGAACTGTCTGGGCCTTCTTTGCTTGTGGCGGGGCCTAAGCTAAGGCCATCATTTTGGCCAGGGAGAGAGGGATTGCCGGAGCGGATTGGGATTTTCTTTTTCTATTTTCTACCAGCCATGGAGGTGGGAGAGGTGGCCTTCCTGCCAGAGTTTGTTCTCCAGATTCTCTCCTGGTGTCCAACGGTGACTGCTCCTTTTCAGCATATACTTCCTCTGTTCCTCTCCCTGCCAGTACTTCTTCTACAACAATCTTCTTTTCAATTTCTATCTCCTCAACCTGGTCCTGGATGTTAATTGATGTGTCTAGACCCTGGTCGGCTTCCTCGGGGATTTCTTCTTCATGCTGCTCTTCTTCCTCTTCATCTGTTGGCAGTAGGGGAGGTATCAGGCTGAGATTTAGAGTTTGGGCCGCCATGATTACCTGCCCAAAAGAGGATCCCGGGAGTGGCCCTCGAAATGCGGCGGCTGGGGGTACGGTTGCTCCCGAAGGTCCAGGTCCGGGTTCCCCAGCGGATGCCTTTTGTTCACTTAGTTTTTGTTGGTCCACTCCTGGGCGAAGGGTTGCCCAAATACCTGGGCCAATGCTATCATCCCCATTTGGATGCTCTCCTTGAATTCAGAGTGAGGGATGTCTATTTTCATTCTCTTTGGGTCCCTCTTCGGGACCTTGAGCCAGTTGGTGTTCATGTACACCCGAGCAGCATCCTCTAGTTGATTGAATTGTTTCAAGGCGTCAGTCCTTGTGACCACTGTGGCCCTGTCAAATTGCGGGATACCCAGGCCTGCTTAGAAAGTGACTGGGTCGAAGGACACCAGTGGAGTGGGGTATCCCGTGGGTTCTGCAGTTGCGAGCATAATGGCCCAGACAGAAGAGTTGTAGTTGGCCGCCAATGTTAAAACAAGCTCCGGACTGCACGGAGCATGGGAAGAAAGCTGCCTGGAGGATTTTGGAACCCCCGATGTTGATTGAAAGTTTATCTCCAGCCTGTCGCTGGATGTGCATTATCTTTACCAGGGCCTACATTTCTGCCCAAGTTTTGACATTGGCGTCGGTCATAAGTTTTACCTTGGACTCAATCTTTGAGCCCATAATCTCATTATCCTGCACAAACTTCATGGTGAGGGGTAGATTTGCCAGGGCCTTCTCTATCTTTAACTTTGCTGCTGCCCTAGTCTCGGTTGTGTTTGGCAATTTTGGACTTCCGGGAGGAGATGATGCGGATGCTTCAGACATTTTTGGAAGATGAAGTCCAGACCTGCGAGATAAAGCGACCATCAAAACATACTTATCAAAATTAAAACAGTTACTCCGCGGTCTGGGAAAATCTTACCACCGTGATGTTTGCCTTTCCTGAAAAGTTAGTTTTATGCAAAGATACTCGAAAAGAAAAACACATCATGAACTTTAAGAAAATTTATCACACGTCTGGGTTCGGGGATTTTATCACACTTGGTAAGGAAAACAGATGTGTGGTGGTAAAAAAAAAGGCCCGAAGCCCGGAGAAATGATCGTTAATCAAGGAGGAAAGGGAAGGTAAGTCCACGTGGGCGCCACGTGCATTGGCATTAAATGGATGTGATGGCGATGACGGTGGAGCCAACTGTTCGAACGCGTGAAAAGGGAAAGCCACTTGGCTAGAAGTAATTGCACGCATGGGAAATAAATGAGGCTCTGACAACCCTGATGGAGGAGAGAGAAAATTGCCTGTTTGAAATCGACCGAGAGCCGAGTTTCAAACAGGTGGTTTTCTCCCTCGAAGCAAGCTTAGAGGCGAAAAACCAGAAGCAAAGGCGACTCGACCAGCTTGTCGAGCCACCCAAAAGGATATACATAGAGCTGAGGGGTATATACATGGAAAGGAGGAGATATACAAGGGTTATCTATAGACATGCACTTATATACATGAATATACATACGGGACGACTCCCGCAGGAAAACCAGACAAGGCAGAAATAGACATACACAACCATTTACATTATTTACACCATTTACAAACTTTACAGACAAACAACTTCTGCACAGAAGGCGGACAACCTTCTGGCAGAGCCAACCCACCAACAGGCGGCAAAACCAAAAGACAAACAAGCCAAACACGACAGAGGAACAAAGCAAAACAAAAACAAAACCAGGCAAACCCAAGGAAAAACCAGAAAATGGAAGCAAAAATAGAGAGGAGGAAAGGCGAAACACCAACTTGAAAACGCAGAAGGCGGAGGAAAGAAGGGATTACTGAGAGAACCCTGCAACAACTCGAGCCGTCAAGCTATCAGAATCACCACCACGAAGCACTCGCGTATGTCTGAGAGAAACAAAAGGTGTTAAGCTTAGATTATCACAAAATTCTCTGTAAATGCTCTGCTAATCGCTTTGAAAATGCTCTATTTCGCTCTAAGTGGTTGAAGGCTTTAATCACGGTAAGTGTGAAAATGACAGGTAAGTCTATTTATACCCGTGGTAAAAAGTAATCCTCCTCCCTCCAGAGATTTCAGGTTAAGCGAACCCTTCGGACTCCGGGCCCGAGGATTCCTTACGATGATATTCTTAAGACTTAAGAACATCATAGCAAAGAATCCCAGAGTCTGAAATTTGGCTTCCAACAAAAAGGCAACCTCCGGGATCTGGGACCCCGGAGGGGAAAACCAAACCAAGAAAACAACACACACCGGGGAAGAAAACCTTGGAGAAAGAAAGCAAAAAGAAAAAGAAAGACAAGGCAAAGCCGCAGCAAAAAGAAAAACAAAAGAAAAAAAGGGGGACCCAACATTTTGCACACAAAATGTAGGGATGGGGATGCAGGGCATAACATATTCTTAACACAATAATGTAGGTCTTATCATATAAAAGTGTTTCACTGACCCTTGTTTAAAGAAACCTTATTAAAAGGTTAGGTTTAATTAAAATCAAATCATTTAATAATCCTTAGTAATAATAACTAATAAATGTCACTAATAATAACAATATAATTGATTATCTAAAAAAGGAATTAATAAACATAATTACTTTTCAATCCTTAAATTCTTATCATTATAGGACCCCTTTAAAAAAAAACTAATTTGAATGCAGTAAGAGTTAGATTATTTATTTTAATACATTTACATGTTTGTGATGAAATAGCTCAATTTATTAGATTATTAAGCTCCTCATTACACAAGCTTAGCATTTAAACCACTTATTCAATTATTAAATCCAAGTTCACCCATTAATCTACAACATATTAAAACCTTCAAAAACCACTCATAAATTAATTTAAGGTAAAATAATAATTAATATATTATACTTATTTGATTAATGTTGCACCCTAGATAGATTTCCACGTTCCAATAAAAAGTAAAAAAAGTCTAAACATCATTGATAAATTCAACTATATGAAATTTTTAATATTTATTTAAATCATCCATTAAATCCAAGAGTTAATTAATACAATGGTATTACTCATCTTTTAACTATGTTTACTATCTCAAATCAAATTTCACTTAATTTAATCTCACTCTAAACTTACCACAATCATATAACATAAACATCTATATATAATTTTATTCATTTAAATACATTTTAGATATTTTATTAAAAGTTTTAATTAAATTACATCCCACAAATTTAAAATCATACATATTAAATATCAATAGTTTATCATAAAATTTATTATTTTATTTTTAATAGTGTCTATTTAATTTAATTAAAATAAGACTCTTATACTTTGGTCCTTTTCAATTACTTGATAATCTAATTTAACTAAATTGATTTAAAATGTTCCACTTTGTAAGATTATTATTTAAACACAATAAGATAATTGATTAAATTAAATTATTGTGATATACATCTAAATCATTAAATAAATTGTCATGCTTTCAAATTACCCAATTTGAAAATTTAAATTTATTATATATCTAATCATAGTTTGATTTAAGACCAAATGTGAATTAGGAAAAAGTTTTATTATTCTAATGAGTTAAATAAAATCCCCCCCCTAAAAAATAGATTTTAAACTTCCCACCAAAAAGAAAAATATTATTTAAGTCAAAAAATAAACTTTTCTATGCTCAACCTTAGGATATTTTAAATTAATCAATTAAAAGAGTCAAAAATCAAATCTAAATGGAGGAAAAGAGTTCCCTCTTATCAAAAATCAAATTCTCATTTAAATCATTATTCTATTTCTATCATGCACAACCATAAAAATCAACCTAAGTTATTATTAAAAGAGTTCTTTAATGAGATCAAAAGTCAATATAAAAAGGGAGAAAAAGAATTTCCTCCCAACACATTTAAATTCCTATAAAATTCATTATTTAATAGGCAGCTTGCACAACCCTAACCCTAATTCAAAATTAGGGTTAAGGGGGAAAATTTCAATCCCTAAATATTGTCTCACATTTCTTTCCCCTCTTTCCCACTCTCTCCTCCAACTAGAAATCCTAAGATTTATTGATCCCTTGTTCTTGTTTGGATTATGGTTGCAGGTGATTGAAGGCCATGGAGGAAAGAAGGATACATATGCATACACCCTTTTACATATAAATATATACACACTGGTTTGTGTATATATATATATATATATATATATATCACTATTCAATATAAAAATGAAGGGGGATGTGTTTCAAACTTTAATGGTTGCACAAGATTTTCAAATTTCCTTTGTTTTTTTTTTGTTTTGCTTTTACCAAGGGCTGCATGCATCTATCTTTGGACTGGGGCAGATGAAGGCAGGGTGGTTGAGGCATGCCCACCACTGTCGTGGTGGCGTTGCCTCCACGGTACACCATAGACAGCGATAAAGCCTCTATTGCAGTGGCGTCGTGGAGGTCTTTGCCGGGGGGGGGCTATGCCC